>WSZQ02074006.1:0-20741 GCA_019419845.2 Weissflogia rhopalogaster
CACACACACCCACCCCCACACACACACACACACACACACACACACACACACACACACACACACACACACACACACACTAAACACACTAAACACACACACTAAACACACACACATACACACATACTAAACACACACACACACACACTAAACACACACACACACACACACACACACACACACACACACACACACACACACACACACACACTAAACACACACACACACACTAAACACACACACACACACACACTAAACACACACACACACACACACACTAAAAACACACACACACAATAACACATTCACACAGTTGCTTTTAATATATATTAGATATATAGTTTAATTTTAACAAAAGCTATATTCATCCAAAATCAAAGCGCTTTTTTCTCATCCCTCGTGGAAAAGAAGAAATTTGTGTAACTACGCGGCGGAAATTTCATCGAATTTTTATCATTGCAACGAAAACGTGTTTTATTGACGCCGCATGGAAATGGATCAGAAGAGCGGGGGGGGGAGTTATATATGCGTGAGTGGGCTGGAGTATCTTTAGCGTCTAATTCACTTACGCGCCAGCTTTTGCTCCTTCTGCTCTGCTAATATTGATGTTTAGCCTGACGTCGCGAAGCCCAATCGTCGATTTGTGCGGCTTCTAAAGGCCCTCGGCCTCCTCCCAACAGAATGTTTTCGTCGATTTCCACGCATTTTTTGTCGTCCTGTTCCACATGACTTTTCTTCTGTTTGTGACATGAAACGAATGAATGTGCACACATATCGAACGGTGGCTGCCGCTTTGTGTACATACAACACAGTATATATCAACGTAATCATTCCGCACTACAGTAAGTCAATCGGACAGTTTGGGTTGTTTATACCTGTCTGAGAGAATGATACACATTTCATCGAATTAGCTTTCATTTGAAGGTATATTACGCCCATACTCATACATATACATACGTAAATACACAAACTTACCTCTATACACATTCTCACTTACACACATTTATACACATTCACACCCTCACACACATTTATACACACACACACACACATACTTACATACGCACATATGTTCATATACACTTATACACAAACTTACACACACATACCAACATACACATACACAAATTCACACACATTACCGTCAATAATTGTACAAATATAGGTTAATCGAACATTTTGAACATTTTTATTTCTATCTATTTTCACATATATAAATTATAGACGTAGAAACGATCATAAAATTGCAATAAAGTTACTTTTCAAACATACTGCTAACTAACCATAAAAAACTTACTCAATCAATGAGATAGCAACTTGGAATAAACTACCGAGAGATAAATAAAATCTCTAAAACGCACTCTACGTCGTTTGATGTCTTTCGCAAAGTTCTTTATCAAAGATTTATCAACGATAATTACGTTCACTCCAACGTAAATATCGATTCGATTGTTTCAGTACACGTTAAAATTGAGTAATTCAAGGTATAAATTACCAGCGTCATACAGTTTACGCAGACTGTACTTACTATTATCACAGTTAACATTCTCAACGCCGACGCGAGGAACAATAATAAATTATGCGCTTTGTTTGCGTACACTTAACGGTGTATGTACACGTCTACTTACCACACTCGCAATGCAATATGTAATTCACGACTTATTAGGCATCGTTGCGGTGGTGTCGCATGCGTGCAGGGCGTTATTTTACGATAAACGTGAATTAGGCGAGTTGCTGTTGAAGGTAGTCGTGTAGACTCGTTGTTAAACCCCACTAGACGTCACTCAAACTTATTTTCGAGGGTGTTTACTCGTGATATGCCTAATTTTAAGAACTCAAGTCAATTGGGGTTTCGTAATGGGAGGGTTGGCTATTGATTAGGGTTGATTACTTCTGTTTTAACAATGTGTAAACAACTCATTTCGGTTAATAAATATACGTGTTTTTTGGTAATTGTATTTGTAATTCCATAATGCAGTTAACTCCTTTTTTTATATAAGTTAAGTCCAGAAAAAAATAGAACTTTTTTGAATTAGGGAACGTTTTCATTAAATTCATTATAGAGGTATTAAAATACCATAGACTATTGATACTTTTAGCACTCTCGGGACGCTATCACGGGCCGAGTGCGGCCGAAATCGTCGACTTTCCAGTGAGCGCCCAGTGCGTTCGGCTCAGGCGAGAGCGCACGTGCACCGAGTTAAAGGAGTGGGGATGGGTTCAGAACCGACCTGTTCTCTCTACTAAGCAAATGCGGCATTTGCTAAGTTCCTCGGCCAATAAAAAAAGTAGAAAATTCTGCAAAAAAAAGGCAAGTGCTGTGGAAGGAAGGAAGTCGTGTAGACTTGTTATTAAACCCCACTAGACGTCATTCCAACTTAATTTTTCGAGGGAGTTTACTCGTGATATGACTAATTTAACTCGAATTGAGGGTTCGTTATGGGAGGGTTGGCTATTGATTACGGTTGATTACACCTGTTGTAACAATGTGTAAACAACCCCATTTCGGTTAATAAATATACGTGTTTTTTGGTAATTGTATTTATAATTGCGTAATGTAGTTGACTTCTTTTTTTATGTAAGCTAATTCTCGAAAAAAGGAACTTGGTATGAATTAGGGAATATTTTCATCAAATGCAGTGTACAGACATTAGAATTCCATAAAGTACCGTTACTCTCTCGGGGCAAGTGCGACCGAATTTCGTCGAGTTGCCGGTGGTCAGTGTGTTCGGCGCACGCGAGAGCGCACGTGCACCGAGTTAAAGGAGTGGGGGGTGGGTTCAAAAACGACCTGTTTTCTCTACTAACTAAACTCGGCGTTTAATAAGTTCTTCGCCTTATAAAAATATTTGAAATTCGAATAGTGGAAAGTATCGACATTTTTATATATAATTCTATACTCTTTGGTATCGAAAACCTAATTCAGTATAAGTATAAGAACTAAGTATGCATAGCTTTTCTTGATTTTCGGAATAGCAAATATACGATCTGACGCGTGTTATGTGAATTGAATAGGGTTGATTACTCCAGGCCGGACTTAACAATGTGTAAACAACCCCATTTCAGTTAAGTCGAAATAAATTCGGTGTTTTTTTTTTCTCGACGGTTAATTGTAATTTTGTGGCGTGCTGCTTCGGTTAATTAAAACGAGGCCTTCCGGTAGGGCGGTAGGGCCGCGTTGTTTTTCGTTAATTAATGCCCACCAGCGATTACGCCACACGCAAAGACGTCGCGCCTCTGCGTGTGTGTGTGTGTGTGTGTGTGTGTGTTGGTGTTCGTGTTTTTCACGCCCGTTTTGCGTCTTAATCGCCGTGTTTACATTCGCACGTGTGCGTACGCGCGGCGTTTAGGCGCAGTTAATTCGAATTAATCATGCGATATCATGCGCAGCGGCGACATATTACAGCCGGTGTGCGCTCGATGGTGGCGGTTGGTGGCGGTTGGTGGCGCTGGGGGTGGTCGATAAAACGCGTTTCGCAGCTGGTCGATGGCTGTGTGCGTGTGCGCCCAAGAGTTGATCCTCACACCGCCTCGCCGCACGGTAGGAGCGCGTGCAGGATTCTTTTGCTTGGCGCAAACGCTCCTAGGTGTCACTGGGGGTTTCACGCCAACGCTGCCACTTGCAGCTGAAATCCCTCACCAAATCCTCGGCGAACGATGGATAATCCAGCAAATACAGTGTAGAATTCGGAATTACGGCTTTAAATCTCCTGCGACGTTTCTTACATTTTTCTAAAAATTCTTTCGTTTATTCCTAAATCTATTGACGAACTTTACATTGTTTTACAAATTTTTGTTTTGTTTTCAATTTTAGAAATTTCAAGTCAGGTAGTAATAACTCATAATTTGTGGTTAGTTAACAACATTTGATTATAATTACCAACGCCATCTATGTGCTTTCACATAAATAAGATTCAATAAAGTAGTAGGGATGGACTCAGAATCGACGTATTCTCTCCACCAACTGCTTTTGCACTAGTGTCTGTCATAACCCGCGCTCTATGTCGGCGACGAGTGCACCCGAACACCCCCGAGTTGCCAGCGAACACTCGGCGCGTTGGGCGCGCATGGTCTGAGCACACTTGCGCTGTGCTAGAGGAGTGGGGATGGGTTCGGAATCGACATATCTCTCTATCAAATACTTTTACACAAAGATTCTAGCGGACTCTGTGAAGGAGACTGCAGCCGAACACCGCCGAGTTGTCAGCGAGTGTCATGCTAGAGGAGTGGGAATGGGTTCCGAAACGACCTATTCTTTCTACTAACCCTCTTCGAAAAAACTTGTATTACCAGTTTTATAAAATAGAAATAATTTTCCTTTCACAATTAAATATAAAAAGGCGTCTCATAAGTTCCTCGTCTTATAAAAGAAAATTCGAGTAGTGGAAGTTATTCACTTGTTACCGTCTTAAAAGTGTGAAAAAGGATAACATAAAGCATAAGGTGTCCGTTAGGACCTCTACGACTACGTATCCTTCCTTTTTCTCCATTCCTCAGTCTAGTCGGGGGCGGCAGTGTGTAAGGCAAAGAATCGTCGCAAAACCACTCGACCCCGAGCGCATTTCCCGCTCACTCGAGAGGCTTTTTAAAGCGGATTTTCCACACACCGCACGTATTTATCACGTCGTATGCGACTTCCAGCAAGCCATCGTTGCTTTCATGGCACACCGTTAATATAATCGCATTAAAAATGTATGAATATGTTATGCACTCGGCTCGGCTCGACCCTCTCCGAGAGGCAGGCAGAGAGGCCATGTTTGCTTTTTGTTTTGCGAAAAGTTCAAACGAGCGGTAGGCGTTCTAATTAAATAATTGAAAAGCGATGCATGCGCCGTTGGCGGCGGAAACTTTTGCATGCATAAGTGCATCCCCTCCTCACCCCACTGCTGTCCACAACGCCCGTTTTATAGTTTGATGCCATCCGCCCCCGCACCGAAAAATGGCGAGCGGGTACATTAAAAATTAACGAAATGTAATTAATTAAAAGCGAACGACGCTCGGCGACTTTAATTACGGTTAGGGGGGTATGGTGGCTCCTGTGTGCGTCGAGCACACGCCTCTTAAGCGTGCCCCCGACGCGCAACACGCGAAATTAATAATTAAGCTGCCGAAAAGCTTTTCGCAATTTCGACGTGGGATTCTTGTGATTTTCCGCGCAAACAAGCACTGAGGGTTTACGTTCTCCTCTCGCGCACACTTCTTCCAAGTTAATCCGGCAAATTAAAGTATACGGTTATGATTAATTTAATTATTTGCGTGTTTACTTAATAATGGCACGCAATCTGGCATGGAAAAAGCGAATTAACACTGATACGCCACGAAGCGCTCTACGTATTTGGTGTATAATTATGCTGAAATTAAATGTTGTGCTAATTTAGGTCAGCATTTTGTAAAAATTTGAATTTTAATGGATGTTTTTCTTGGTATTAAAATTCAATTCCTTTGTTTTAACAGTAAGAGCGCACGCAATCTTGAAATACAGCCATTAAAGGAGTGGGGATATGTTCACAACCGACGCATTCTATCTATCTTGCTTTTTGTCTTTTCCTATTTGTGATTTTTGTTTTATATTCAATTAACTAATAAATACAATGTATTTATTTATACATCAATCGAAAGCTGATTAAATTCTCTTCACGAAAATGCAAAAGTTTACAGAAATTTAAAATTTGAAAGGCCTCAAAATGGTGATCGAAGTGAGTAACCGGTGAAGGATCTTTACAAAACTTTCTTGTTTTTGTTCTATATTCATGTAATTAACAAACAAAACATATTTATACATTAATTGATAGATAAATTCCCTTCACGACAATGTCAATTTATTAAAATATAAAATTTGAAAGGCTATAGCGACACTATAGCAAAAAAGTGGAAGGGGTTGGTCTAGAATCGGATTATTTTCTCTACTGTACTCCCTAACTTCGTAATTTAAACAGTTATATTGCTTGTGGCGTAATGCCTAACATGTTTCGATGTTTGCTTCCAGGGATTGTCATTGACTCTCGATCCAGCGACGAGTGATGACAGCGGCAGGGCGTCGGAGCGCCTCACCGGCTCGTCGGGAGCGCCGCGGGATGCGGACAGCTCCCGGGACCGCCTCAGCGACGCGAGCAGTCGGTGCAGTTCTGGAAAAGGATATATCGTAAGTACTCACAGCTTCAGCAATGCCGATCGCAAACAAAAACCAGCGCAGACGGGCATCAAAAAGCATGTTTAATTAACGCGAAAGCGCATTAATATGCGCCGTCAAAGTGGAAACAAAAGGCTCCGACGTGGAAAGCGCCGGCAGAACTTTTCAATTCTCCAGCTCGTTTTTCCGCCGCTGTATTTCCCGCGCAATGGTTACATTATACTCGCATTTCGCTCGCCAACCGGCTACATCTATGTAATTAAAATCCCTGCAAAAATGCCACCCTAATTAAATTCGCTAAGTTTTAATCCAGCTCTTATTAATTATTTAGCATGCCAATTAGTGTAATCGCATTTGCATTGATTTGATTCGGGCCTTTAATGAAATTCAATGCGCAAACTTTTTGCCGGCGGCCTGCGGGGGAGTTTGAAAAGTTTGTTTTTAAAACCCAATTACATAATATTAAAGCGAAACCAACCTCCTCTTTTTTGAGGGGGAAATTTCGTGCCTGTTTTCATCTCTTCTTCGTTTTTTTTTTCTGGTGAACTGGTGCTGGCTCATCTTTCGCGTGTTTGTGGCGTAAATTTGCGAGCCTAATAGACAAGCTTTTGAATGCCCCGACGCTGTGCTAACTCCTTCATTTCCCTGCGTTTTTGGCACACAATATGCCTCCGTTTTTTTTTGCGCCGGTTGTGGAAGGGAAAAGTGGGCAGGAAGTTGCGCCCGTCTCGGCGAATATGAGGCATGCAATAATTCAAAAAGTTTGATGATACTTGAATTTCCTTGGGGAAAAATGTAATTTTCTTGTAAGCGTCCGCCAACTTCAAAAACTCGCAGCGCGCCGGGGGCGCACACGCGGCGCATATTCGTGTTATTTCACTGCAATGTAATTTCAGCGGCGAAGAAAAACCTCTTTGCGTCTTTTATTTCCCGAGCTCTCTTGCGCTCGTTAATTACGCTTTTAGTGTAATTTTGTACAATTTTTGCGCGCGCGAAATGCTCGTGAAACTTTCAGACCGGCTTTAACTTATTGATAAATAGGTTTATTTAAGTTTGCTATAATGGCATGTAGTTCTAATTGATGTGTTCTTTCTTTTTTTAGTGTGATAGCGAAGGAGACGATGATAAGGTAAGCGTTTTTCTCTGCATTTTTATTCTATCATTCGTAAAGACTTCAAATCATATGATGCATCCAAAAGGGATGTTGTGATATTACTGAGGATAAGTAACACGATATATGCAAGTTGTAGTGAATAATTTGTACTTAAACTGAAGAACGTTTAACACGTTCAATGAAATTAAATGAAAGATCATAGTTTAATTAAGACTTATTCGTGTTTTCGTCTCTTTTTATCAATTGGTCGTGCAGCTAAGTTATGAATAGTCACACATCATTTCTTTTAGCTACACTTGAAAGCAGATTAAATTCTCCGGAGGAATGTAAAACATTTTGTTAAAATTTATTGTATTAAAAGCGTTTTATAAGCTCTTAAAGTGATAAAAATCAATTAAACGTAAAAGTATGTTTCTATAAACTTCTATAAAAAGAAAGTTTTATTTAGTTTTTGAAGTATAGTTAATTAACCATTCTTCATGCAACATTAATTTTGACAGCAATCGAAAGCTGCCAAAAATTCTCTTCTAGAATATGCCAGACTTAGCTGAAATTAATCATTTGAAAGCAGCCTTTCAGGCTTTTAAGTGACAAAAGTGCAACAAGTATAATTTTCTGGCAATATCTTTGTTATTGTCATTTGTTTTTAACGAAAACAGTTAACCATAATTCCAACAATATGTATTGTGACGACAATCGAAAGCTGGTTAAATTCTTTTAGAATATGCCTGACTCTCCTGAAATATAATATTTGAAAGGTACCTAATAATAATGTATTTGGTCCGGAGACCTGACCATCGACCTAACTGGTCCTTCAGCCTGGAATACATTTTTATCTTTTTATCGTTTTATTTTTGTTTACATGTTATTGCGATTGTAATGTGATGTTGTTATAGTTGTGCTGTTTATATTCGATTTTGATGTGGGGTGATAGTGTGAATGCAGTCAGTGGTTTCTTGTTTGTGTTTTTGGTGAGTTATGCATTGCGATTGTTGAATGGTTCTTGATTCTGATTTTTATACTATTATAGTTTTTTCGCATTAAGTCAATTAACCATTATTCATGTAATATAAATATGATAATATTAAATTTGATGTTAATCGAAAGCTGGTTAAAATCTCATTTGGAATATTGCAGACTTTCATAAAATGTATCAGTTGAAAGAGGCCGTTTAGGCCTTTACGTGAAATAGTAGTTCTCCGGCAATATTTGTGTTATATTCATTTGTTTTTGACTTACACAATTACCATAATTCTCACAATGGGTATATTAGCTTAAATCGAAAGTTGTTTAAATTCTCTTGGATAATATGCAAACATTTGTTGGGATTTCTAATTAGAAGGAAGTTAAAATAGGCGTGAATGTTATAGAATAAAATTCGAGTAGTTTTTATCAATTTGCACTCGTTTATCGGCTCGAGGTCTGTCTTTCCCAGTGTGTCGAAGAGGACAGGACGCTTGTGTGCCGATTATATTAGCGCTTGTCATTTTCCCTTTTCACAGCGCTGCGCTAAGTGACACATTAATTATTTGCATTTTACACGTCCGCGCGCGTCAATAGTGGCGTCGGCTGTGCGTGATTATCTCCGGCTGGCTTGCCGGGTTTTAATTCCGATACTTTCAGGGGGGTGTGCGAGGCGTTTTCTTCCCGTTTCGGGCGCTGCATTGTTCGCGCTGGTGTATTTTACGAGTTACACGCATAAAAGGGAAGCTAAATTGAAAATTGATGGTGCAACCTGATAACGCTCCCTGGCAGCTTTTCATATTCTTTGAATTTGCGCCTAGCCTACCGCCTCACTGCCACCAACGCCACTAACCTAGCCGCCTTTCATCCACCTTTGCAGCTTTGTGATGCCGGTAATAACCAGAGCTTGTTGCGCCAACGATTGTTTGCCACCCTGCTCGCTCGCTTGCTTCATCTGCATTTTAAACGAAAGCGTTATTATGCCCATTTTTGCGCTTGTATCAGTTTCGTGTCGACTTTTCCTGCTAGCCGGCAGAATGGCAGGGCTATGCATGCGTGGCACACCACGAAACGCATTTATTAACGCGAAAACACGCCGCAATGCTAAATTTTGCTAAGCAAAAAGGAGAAACGCGGGTTTGTTGTTTTTTTTTTGTGATGCCGCGCACCAGCTGAAAATGAATTTTTCGGTCGGAAAAACTTAATGAGATTTTTTCCTCGTTCGTGGTCCGGTCCGCCTCTAGTCGGCGACGTCTTTTAGTCTATTAGCGGCGGACAGATTGGCGGGCGGCGAACGACGACGACGCTTTTCTTTCATTTTTTTCCCCGTTCTGCCGCCGCCGGCGTGACTTTTGTTGTTTTCGGTTGTATCTTGTGGCCCTCTTTCGTCGAGTGTTTTTCCACGCGTCGAATGGACATGTTTTTCCTCCCAGTTTGTCGTTTTTCCAACCGTTTATATCGCGAACAAGTGTTAACGCTGAACATGACAACTTTCGATAACATAATATTTTCGTTTTTGCAATGCGTCTTATTAATTTCCTACGATTTCGTTCTCAAAAAAATGGTTCACATTTTTACGGCTTTATAGTGGCTTTTATATATGTCAAAATGTATCAGTTCAATGTCATGAAAATAAACTGTAATGTGAAAATTTCAGGAATCTCCATTTCCATAAAATTTAACGTTATTTTCTAGTATTTCAGTACACGTCAACCAATTATTACAATACCTTTATTCCGATATCAGTCGAAAGCTAATTAAATTCTCTTTAAAAATGTTTAAGAATTTTGTGGAATTTCTTATTTTTAACGCATTTAAAACAATCACAAAATAATGGAACTGTTTTTAAAAGTCTTTAAAAATATGTATATATTGTATAAAATCAGTTTTTAGTACCTTTAAGTGTTATTTTGGAAAACATTTGAACGGTTCATAATGTCACTTCTCAAGAAGATACTACGGGCTATCAAATTATATCATTTCTTTATCATGTCTTTAAAACGGACCATAATATCAAAAATAAAGAAATAAAGATTGTTCATGAAATTTAACGATATTTTAGAGTATTTCACTGATTACACCTTAACCTATTATTGCAATACATTTACTTTGATACTAGTTGAAAGCTCATTAAAATCTTTTTGCTAATTTCTCTTTTTAAACATGTTTAGGACGCTCCCAAAGTGATGTATAAAAATTTTCATATTTTACAGTTTTAATGTGTTTTAACGGTTATAGGGATTTTGTCGACTCCATCCGAAAGATTGATACATTTTCTTTTATAATATGCTACACCCTGTTTTTAATGACATTCTGTAGACTTTAACTCGTTACACGTGAACCAATTATAATACGTTTATCAGTCGAAAGCTGATAAAATTATCTTTCAGAATTGTTAGAAGCTTTGTGAAATTTCTCATTTTGACAAGTAATCAAGCCATCCAAAAATTCCTTTAAAAATATCTGAAACGTTTGAATTTTTCAGTTTTAAAGCGTTTTTAACTATTTTAGTGGTTATTTTTCGGCACCATTCGAAAGATTGATAAATTCTCATTAAAAATATTCTACAGGCGGTCAAAATTTATCACTCCAATTGTCTTAAAATTATCCGTTCTATGAAATTTGCAAGAATGTATTTTTTTTCTTGAAATTTAACGATATTTTATAGAATTTGACTGATTACACGTGATCTAATTATCATGATACATTCATGTCGATGTCAGTCGAAAGCTGATTAAATTCTCTTTTAAAATTGTTAAGCGTTTTGTTATATTCCTCATTTTAAACTTATTTTAGACGCTTCCAAAGTGGTGAAAACGAATGTAACCTACAAAGGAAGGTAATTAAATTTTCTGTAAATTTGCCTCTAAGGAATTAAACATTTCTAATAGAATGGCGAATTTTACTTTGTGATATTTTGTTGGTCAATTAACCAATAAACATGGACGTAAAAAATCAATTTGATAACTTTTTTCGTATATTCTTTATTCACTATATATTCATTTATTTATTTGACTGCTTTTATGCGGAATAATTCGTATTTATATACGTGTAACGTACAAGTTTGCATGTATGTTTCAGTTAGTTTCGTGTCGCTATGTCGGATATTTTTTGCTTGCCTTTTCTGCTTGTTTTTTTTTGTTGTATATATACGCGGCGCGTTTGTGTTTCATGGAGACGCGCGCAACTTTTTTGCGATTTGTTCGTCGAGCGATTTTTTGCGCCATTTCATTTTATCTCTCCGCCGGCGTTTCCAATGTTTTTCCTTTATTTTATTTCCGCTCTTCGTATTTCGTGCGGCGTATTTCACCCGAGCAATACGACAATGTGTCGGATATTTTTCCTCAATTTTCAGTCGACGTGGTGGTGGCAGCGGTGGCGGTGGCAGCGGGCGGGCGCACCCCGTCGACGACGGGATATTTTATTCGCTCCCTCGCTGCTTGCTGGCTGGCTGCTGGCTGTCGAGAGTAAAGCACAGCCTAAGATATATAAAAAAGCGAATGAAAAGAAGGAGCGGGGAAAAACGAGTCGGTAATAACATCGCGCAGCGCTTTTCCGCTGCGCTTTCTTTTTCCCGTGCGCCCCCTCGCCTATGTTACGACTATTACTTTTACGTTTTCGTAGCGTTTTCTTCGTCGTGCATGAGAGCGAAATGCTTCGGCCGCCTTTTCGGATGCTATGCGCGTCTCAACTGGAGCGTGCATTTTTCCGTTGTCGCCACCACCACTACCGTTCCCCCATTCTCTCATTTCATCCCCCCATTCCCCTATTCTATACTCCCACACAACCCTGAGCGGACGCCCCATCTTGCGGCAATGTGCTTCGGATAGCAAATCGTCGAACATACATTTATTGGAATGGCAATCGGCGGGGAAAAAGCGGCGGCGATGGCGTAGCGCTCGAAGAAAAAAAAACGAGGACGAAAACGACGCGACGGGAGTTGTATTAAATGTTTAGTTTCCCGATAGCCACGTAATCTCAATAAATTTTATTGCTGCGCGTCGAGCGGGAGATCTACGTTTGCTCGTGCGAGTGTAGAATGTCAGTTTGTATGTATACATATAGATGGACACCAGGGGCGGCTCAACAGAACTTCCCTTCATTTTATTTCTTCTTTTATTTTTAACAAATTTTATACTTCAACAAAGTTATAGCATAACATGACTTTTTCATTTTCTATGCATATCTAGGATGAAACTAGGATAATACTTATACCTCAGTTAACGAACATTTGAGTATCTCGTATAACGAACATCTCACATAAAATGTATCTTGTTTAACGAACACTTCGTATATCTACACCGGACTTAACGAATACCTCGCTTAACATACATTTCTCAGAATTAACATCTCATCCAACGAAAGCTCTTTCTACAAACAACTTGAATAACGATACCTATGAGTAAGTCTAAAAGTATTGATACTTTCTACTCAACCGAAAAATATCGATTATTTCTAATGTTTAAAGTATCGACACCGATAAGTATCAATTATCGAAATCAAAATTTATCGATATTTTCCATAAAAACCGAAAAGGGTGGATAAAATGTATCCATTATCGAAGGTATCGATACCGATAAGTATCGATTAACAAAATATCTATCAGTTTCCAAACAAACCGAAAAGTACCGATAATTTCTAATGAAAAAAGTATCGATACCGATAAGTATCGATTATCTAAACAAAAGAAATCGATATTTTCGATACAAGAAATCGATACTTTGGATACCGAAAATATCGATATTAGAAAATTATTGTTGATATCAAATTTTGTAATGTTGGAGGTCTACGCAAGGCAACTATAAAATGTCAGAAGCTAGACCAAGTTTCGAGCCGCCACTGGTCGACAGTTCGGGGGGCGGGGATGCTGAACTACCATTACCCGTTTACATCTGCGGCGGCGGCGAGCGCTTCTTCGGTTAGTGGCCGTACGTGTTCGAAAATTCGGTTTTACGAGGCGCGGATGAGGATTGATACGGGCCATAAAGTGGTACCGCTCGCGCTCTTTTACCGCCTGCCTTTGCGGAATCAAAACAAATAGCGCTCAACGCGCCGTACCGGTTTGCCCGCTTTTTCACCCAAAACCAGCGAGCGGCAGTGACAATAATCTTCCCTTTTTTGTTTGGCGGCAAAGCCAGATCAGATCAATCATACGGGCACGCATGCGTTTCGATCGTGCGCAACCGGTGCGAAAAGAAAGCGGTGCAAATTTCATTAAGCACACCGGCCGATAAAACGAGACGCGCACGCTCGTTTCCCTCCCGTCCTACCGCGCTCTCACCCTCTCTCACTAACACATACATACACACACATACACACACAACACACACACACCGTCGTGCTAGCACCGTTTTAATGATGCGAAATAATCGGACGAGATCCGCAATTTATGAAGCGGAATAAAAGGGTGATAATGCTTTACGACATCACAGTATGTTTGTCATTTGAGGATATAAATGACGGACGGGGCGAGATGGGGTGGCTGCGCTCGAAACGCCGGCGAGAGAAAGATCGTGATAATGTGCAAGAAGTGCACGACGAGTTCGAAGCGCGACGAAACCGGAAGCGACGACCGACGACAGCGTCGTGCAGGAGTTTTCAGGATATTCCCCGTCTTTGGCGTTTTATTTCGTGTCAGCTGGTTTATCAACTTCTTTTCACGCTCTTACTATTGAAGATGTTTCTACATTTGTCTGACAGTAAACGTATTACATCTTTATTTTATTATAAAAATGATTTCCTTGCTTTTTAGAAAATGTATCAAATAAAAATCTCACTATAAAAAAAATAGAACTAAAGAGTGGTTCCAAAAATACAATAGTACAAATATATTAAATACAAACGTTTTGTGGAGGCTTACCTAATAGTTGCCGACGTTTATCACGAGGTTTATTATCATGAGGGCGTTCTTACGTCGTTTTCCAAATGCATTTCGGCAAATATTATTTACATTTAACTATTTTTTCGTAATATTTTACCTCGTGTCATTATACCAACTGCAAATCACGATACGCAACAAAATGGCGTCATTGTTCTTGTTGCAAGTTGCACATTTTGGACTAATATATAGATCTTGCACCTTTCCGGATATAGCCAGGAGGTTTATAGGTCCATTTTGAGTCTCTAGTTCAGTCCCTGTTTCCCCTTGATTACTTGATTAAGGTGTGAGTGTTTTGCACCATTCTCTGTTCGTGATCTATTCCATCCGTGTCTTTATTCCTAATTCTTAGGTCCCTTTCCATTCTCCACGGATTTCTCGGTCCTCCTTTTTTCATTTATTTCCTGGACTTTTCCATTCCATTATCTGTTTGATTACTTCAGTCTCCTGTCACCTCCACACTTGATCCACTTTAATTCAACATTCTTTAGCTTCTTTGTTTCTTTATTTTCTTGTCTGTTAATTTGTTCATGTGTATTAGTTACTGTCATTATTTCTGATGCACATAAGATTGTTAGCCTTTCAGTCTCATTGCTAGTCTGTTAGTCGAACAAAGTTCGATATATTTTTGTTTTGGCCGCCTTCCTTCTTTTTAGTCTACGTTCTGCAAGGTTCTTTTAGCGAAGTTTTCTATGTCGACCTTGTGCATTTTATTCAATAATTTTCTTTGACTTTGAATTTTTCGTGCCTTTTTATTTCCCGGATACAGCCAGGAGGTTCGTAGGTCCATTTTGGGTCCTTACATCAGTTCTTTGTTACCTCATGTTTCCACCTGATTACTGCATGAGTGCTTGCACCATTCTCTGTTCCTTCGTTATCTCTTCCTACCAGTCATTTGTTCCCAATGCTTAAGTTCGTTTCAACTCCCATTCTCCTGGTATTTTTAGATATTCCTTTTTCATACTTGCTGGACGTCAATCAAGTTCTTCAAAAAAGTTAAATCATAAACTTTTCGATGTTATATTTCAATTCCATAAAGTTCTCCAGCCATAATTATGAAACATTCGTCTACGAAAGCGAATTTCGAGGGTTTACCCATCTGATAACGTTCGAGCGACGAAACCGGACAACAATTCACGGAAATTACTTTGAATTGCACTCATTCGATAAGTAGAAACGCTTCAATACGAGATTACACCTCTTACTCTTAGGCCTCGTTCATACTCGACTCGCAACGATTCGCCACAGAATTTAATCATCTAACTAAATAGAGGCTATCAAAGCAAACACACTTGATAATTCTCCATACTATCATATACTTAAACAGTAATCACCCAAACGCATTGCAATGTGACCATTGTTAATTCTTCAATCATATGAGCACGCATTTTTGTATTTGAACCCACTTTTTTAATTAGAGCATGTTTTTTTCAACATGAGTCCATCATTTTTGAAGAAGTTCCAAGCGTCCTGAATACTTTAAACGAAATATATAGAAAATAACTTTGGCCTACGTTTCGACGCATTCGCGCGAATCAAGTTTGAAAGAGACCTTACTCTTCTTACAGCTTATCGAGCTTTTTATTGATCACCTTGATTGGTATGCAACCAATCAATTTCGGCGATAATAAATATTTTCATTGTATTCATTGCGAGCGTACTCGTCGAGAATTCGGCGTTAAATCTAGGTCAGGCGACGATTTCAGCCTTGCCTCAACAATTATTCATTTGTTTTTCGTCGTCGTTATCTGGGATTACAACAAGCCCTGTATCGCATTGTTCGATTTGCATTTTGTCATTTCTATTAGTGTTTCGCGATAGGCGCGCGTATTTGCTATGTTAGAAACGAAATACAACTGATAAACAATTGGCTTATTAATATTTAAACGCTTCACGTTTGTATGGCGCTAGAAATGTATCGAGTACTATGTATGTTAGTGAATATGCGAAGTGATTTTCGAGGTTCAAAAAGGTCCTTGTTGCAATTGTCAGTACCTTTAAAAATCTAACTCCGAACTGACATTTGCTTTGGGTATTGTTATTTTAAAATAAGGTTAGGTTAGTTTATTTTAGGTTTTCTTCTAGATAATTTAAGTTAATTCTTGTGCAATTATTGTTTTTTTTTTTAACAAATTATGTTGATAAAAAGGTTGTAAAGTTAGCGTTACTAATTCAAGTGCCTTTCCATTCATTCTCGAACAATTTGATTCAACTTTTTTATACTGTAAATTAATTCCCATGAATATTGCGAATTGTACGCCCGATAAAGGCACACATTACGCTGAAAATGTGCTTGCAAAACGTATGCAAGCGCTGATAATCCACGATTTCTAATCTGACGTAACGTTTGCCATATTCTGCACCCCCCTGAGAGAGACTCTCACTCTGCGCCCTTCAGCCACGCGAAAGGTCGCAATCAGGACGTACGGCGAAATTAAAAACTAAAAATTTAAATTCTGGCGTGTGTATCATTCCATCACGCACGCCTGCGCCAGAGCGGGCTCGCGCGCCGCGGCGAAATTGCGAAGGTACATAAAACGTTTTAGTGCATGTAATGAAGGCCGACGCTCGTTCGGCGTTAACGTTTAACGACTGTTCAATAAAAGTCGCCCCGCGCCTTCATGGGGCGCTGCGGTGGTGTGTACAAATGTGTATGAGGAGTGTGTGTGTGTATGCGCAAGCCGAAACATAAACGCGCGGAAGAAACGATGTCCATAAACTGCCATTTAATAAACTTTTAATAGCGTTCGCACATTAAAAATTTGCCGCGGCGCATAAAACGCGCGCGCGAGCGAGCGCACACCACACGTATCTACAGGGTGTGTTGCGCATGCGCGACTCACGTCATTCGGAAAAGCGGGCATACGTGAGTTTAAGTCACGTCGCACAGAACCACATCACATGATGTACAATAATGAAGCGCAGGCGCGACTTTACGTCAAGTGACTGACCCAAACGATGTGCGATACATCACTGAAACTCGGGTTTAGGGTAACCTGTTAACAGTTTGTCTACGAAATGAAAATACGTTTTTATTTTCAAGTTTTAATTTAAGTCGTATCACCGGAACCAGGGTTTAGGTTTACATGATCTGAGTAACCCACAAGTTAAAATTTAACTTTGGGACTTTTATTCCTATAGGAAATTCAAATTTCATGATGATATTATTCTGCAATCCTAATATATGCGAACATAACTCGTGTATAAATAATAGTATATTGAACAACGAGCATGCAATGCCTCAGTAATAAAACTTTTATGGACACATTACATATCTTGTTTGTCTAGAACAACGTCATCTACCAGTACTATTATGATCAGCCGTAGGATATTTATATCATTTCTATATTATTATATTATATAACATGAGTAGGAAAAGAAGCATTTTCTTATATAGCTTTGGAATTTCTTATGTAGCTCTGAAATAGTGTACTGCGAAGTACGGCCCTGCACGCGTGCTGCCATCGTGTATGGATCGCAATAAAATTAAATTTATACCTTTATGATTTACGACGCTTTCTTTCATTATGCGTTTTATCGCAAACGACGCGATAAAGTCGGCGAAATTCCTCGCGCCGATAAACATTTATTTCCGGCCGGATTTAATTAGCCACTCACGGATTTAATTAAGCGGTGGTTGGCTGTGCGCGGCATATCCACCCTCAGTCGCGCTCCCGGCGTGAGGGTGTCGGCCGTGGCGGTTGGTATCAATTTGTAAGAATAACGCACGCGTTACGGAGCCATCCGATAATATGTACATAATGTGTGAGAGGTATGTGGAATAAAAGGTGGAAAAGGTGCGTCCTGCCGTGGAGCGCGCGAGCGTGCAAACGGCGCGACGCGTATGCGCGTGCGCGCGAGCTTTCCTGCTGGCCTGCTACTTGAGCGCATGTATGCGCGCGTATGTATATGGCGACTGCGTGTGGTTGGCAGGAGCAGGGCGCGCACGCTTCGCGGTTCAGTCGCTGCTCGTCGTTCGCGGTGCGCGCATCTCGCGCTCGTTTTCGCTGCTCGCAAAGCAAATCGCTTCGGCTCAACAGTCGCGATAACAACGCGTGTGTGCCGTCTGATTGCCTGCCTCTGTTACCGTAACGTTTGTGCGCCAAAAAACTGGGATTACGCGTGTGTAGCGTTTCAGTGCGGCCAGAAGCTTTTCAGTGCAGCTCAAAGCTTTTCAGCGCCGCGGCTGTAGGCATTTTTGCAGTGGAGCTATAAGCTTTTCAGTGGAACTCGTAGTTATTCAGTGGAACACGAAGCTTTTCAGTGAAGCGCGAGACTTGTCAGTGGAACGCGCTACCACTCTCTTTTGGGAATATAACGCAGTCTGCGTCGCCGACGCGCATTTTTGATAAGGTGATTTGGCCTATCGTTTTATCTGCGTTTGAAGTCTTTGTTTGTATTTCACAACCGCATAATTACGAATTGTTGTCGGCCCTGCCTGCCTGTTGCCACTCCGTCGGCCGCGGCGCGCACGCTTATCGCGTTTTAATCTCGCCTCTGCTGTATAAATAATGCTCCAGCGCGTCGTACACCGCCGTCGCGCGCGCGTTGTTCTACTTTACAATTGATTTTCACCGGCGTGTTTTCTTCCCGCGAAGGGGCGCACCGCTGCCACCAGCCGACGAACGGCTGCCCGTCGGTGGCAGCGCCAGCCAGTTTCGCCTCCCCGCTGTAATTAACGTCGCCGCAGCGCTAATTTTATTAATTGCGGCTAAATGACATGTTAATACGACGCGTGATTAGTTCGAACATGCCAGAGTTAATCGGATTATGCAAACGCTTAGCTCTAACCAATCCTCTACCAATTTGCAACGCATTGACGACGTGGAAAAAATGACTACAACGTTTCAGACAACGTTTTTTTTCCATTCCGTCAATTTGTAAATATCACCGCCCGCTGTTAAAGCCATGTTAAAAATAAAATTAGTATTTATAAATAGATTAGTATAGATGTCGACATTTTATTTTCTATCTACGAGGTATGCTTTTGGCTTTCACATCGCGCGTTCGAGATCATTTTTTGCTTATATTTGACACACGAGCATCGCCTCCCGTGATTTAATTTTTTTTCGTTTTTATAGTGCGTGAGCGCGCGCTTATACGGGGGCGGGCCCCATCGAGCTCTCGTGTGTGTATTCTTTTTATTTATTCCCCATTTTTCCGGCCGCGCCGTTTTGTAATTTCGCTGCCGGCCCGCGCGCACCGATCCGCGGGGGGATCGATACTCGCTTTTCCCGGTTCAACGAGATGTCGAGTTTTCGCTGCTTTTTTTTTCTGCAGCGCGCTCGCGTTGTTGGCGTGCGTGGTCGTTCGTTGATTTTTTTTTTCGCTTCGCTTTATTGTTGCCTTCGTTGTTGTTTGTTTCTGGTCGCGCGCAGAAAACTGGTCGGGGATAATATTTGCGCTCGCAGCAAGCCGGCCCCGTAATTGAATGCGAAATGTGAAATACAAATAAGGAGACGCGGAAAACCAGTCCGGCGGCGCGAGCGACGGAACTGCAATGATCATTTGTACCATCGATGGCTGCACGCCGTGTGCATCGTTGTAGGCGCACCTGCTTTCCTCGACGTTTCGAAACGATTTGATGTATTCGCAGAAAGATGCGTTCCAAGTGATTGTGGCTTGTCAAAACAAGCACAAACTGTCCAACATCCATTACTCACGTGTGTCTTATTACTTACTAATTGCCCGATAAGTGGCTTTAAACTTACGATAAGTCATCTGGAAATTATCAAACTCTCGAAAAGTGATTTAATCCACTTTATTTTGAAGTGATTACTTCTTTGCGGAGGGCAAATCGCTTCTGAGAGTAACGGTCACGACGTTTCTCTCACTCTCAACAAAGTGCTTAGTGAGCAGCATGTTTTTTATCCGCTCTTTAAAGTAAATATATGCGAACCTCACAAATATAAAGCATTTGTTTGAGTATATTCATACATTTCTTGAAAAGCGTGAAAATAAATGTGTAGGCGAACTCTGAAAATGTTTAGTGAAATATGAATATGAAGAAGTATGAATTCAATTAGTGCTTTACAAAGATAATAAATAATATTATTATAACCTGAAAGTGAAATAAATTTGCCTGTTGGAATGACTTCAATTTTATTCAATGCTATTTTCGCCAATTTAAACATGTCATGTTTAAATTTATTTCTAAATACTATTACTGAAAATTTATTACTCTTCAATTGGTCGTAAATGTTCGCGAAACTAAACTTTCATCGTAATTCTAGTAATAATATTAAAATATGCAATTTTGAAACGAAGTATTCGTAAATAGAGGCGTAAATTTAAAATTCGCATATAAATAATAAACCTGCGATAGCTTTGGGCGAAATATGTCGAAAATATATCGATAAATATCGAAATATCAACGATGCAATATCGATATTGACGTTATTTTGGTTTTGAAAGATGTTGACGATGCTAGCTAATTCCAATCATCTCTGTATTGATATTTGTAAACGCCCGTCCGGGTAGCTTAGTGGGTGGCACCTTGACGTATCACAGCAGCGGACGAGGTTCGAGTCCTCGGGGCAGGCATCTCATAGTGTGATTATTTTTCACACACTCACCCGCATGCACACACCTATGCAAACATACACACTACTTCAAACTCTCAACTTCAAACGCAACATCCAACTTCAAACATTCAACTT
>WSZQ02074017.1:0-20739 GCA_019419845.2 Weissflogia rhopalogaster
TTAAAACCCTTGGATAGACACGTCCGTTTTATAGCACCGCGGTACCATTCGCCGTTCGATTGCACTTCTCCGAACGGTGGATTTTCTACACCGCATGTGCGTCCCCGCGGTCTTTTTCCGCCGCTGGTGGTTTGCACATCCTCGCCGCAGCCAGTGGCTACCCACCCTGTTAAGTCGCAGTCTCTCGCTCGGCTTGGTACCTCCCTCAATCCTACTTAAGTCCTAACTAACCAATCACCATGTACCGCGATCAGCCCCGCTAACAATCTAACAACCTCCAAACTTCAACCCCCTCAAGAGCAGCTCCGAACTTCTAATATTTTTCTAACTTCTTTCACTTGGTTCTCGACCATACACACGAACACAACGTCTTCTCTTTGGTCTACGTCTACGCGGTCAGCAATGTTCGGCACTTACACTTGTTACTTTGTAATAAACTCTGTTGTTTTTTGAAGCAGTATACTTTTCACTACACCACGTTCACAGATCTCCCGTCTCAACGTTACATAACACGCATTCCTCAAGTCTTTACCTGAAGGTGGTTCATTAGTAAACTTAATGCATATCTGTAGCAATCCAATCGGGAAGTCATCATGCACCTCACTGGTAATCCACAGGCGGAAGTCCGGGTGAGTGGGATTTGCCTCCTTTTCCATCTCTATAAAGTCCAACATCACCTCTTCCATGTATTCTAAACCCAAGTGGGTGTTTTGTAATAGAGCCCAGAATCCCTAAACAATGTTTAAAGAATGATTACACATAGTCTAATTTTAGAAGTACAATATCAACAAGGAAGGCCTAGGAAGACCACCAAAAAGATGGCCTGGATCACCCCTGGTTATCAAGGTCCCAAGATACCGAGGAACTTTATAGAAACAGGTCTAAAGTAAAGAAGAAAATATCATCAACATACTTCAGATTTGGCTTCGGCAAGCATTTTCCTCGCGTGAACTTCCTGTCCTTGGCCCATGGACATAGTCTTTACACGATTCTCGACGCGTTTAGCCAGAGTTTCAATATAGGGCGTCGGATCAGATCCGATGCTTAGGAAGCATATCATTGGCGTCATCGGTCGACTCTCATCCAACATGACGTTCAGGTTGAGTATAACAGGCTCGGCATACTTTTGCCCGAGCGATTGCGCTATGTACTTTTTGCTCTGTGGCAGGGTACGGTCGGGACACCACGCTCGAATCAACAGCAGTTTTCGAAAGACGTCCAGAGTGCCGTAACCATCAGGTATGCTAACCTCTTCGGGGGCATCTTTGTCAAACCACGTCTTCCATATCTTTTCATTGTTGGTCACCTGAGTGGTGATGGAGGTGAAATATCGCAGCTTGGTAAGTTCCACCAGGTTCAACCATGTGCCATCCAGAATCCACTTGGCTGGCTTAGGCGCCACCGCGTTCAGATCCAGTGCAGCGCCGCCCTTGATGAAGATTTGGAACTCTTCGTGGCTGATGTGTCCACGTTCGAGATCAATTCGTAGAGCCATCATCAGGACGAACATATATTTGTCTACTTCGTAGAGACCACGTGATTTGTATTTGAATATTTCATATGTGAGGCATTCAATGATGTTGATGATTCGTCTGTGAAGAGTTTCATTATTATATTAACAGGTATGAGCTGAAATGTTTGATGTTTGTTGAATGTTATAATTGCAGAAACTTAAACACTTACTTGGCTTGTATATTACTCTTGTCAGAGCGGACCATGGACAAATCAAAACGCTCCAAAAACTGCACCAACGAAGTCTGATACATACAATTCACCATCGTCATGCTGGTAATCAAGAAATACAACACACTGCCACGTGTTGCAATCGGTCTAAATTCTTCACGTGCAGCGTTGATCTTGATTTCCGTTTCGCGGGCAATGCTCAGCTTTTCACGCACGTCAGTCGCCGTGTTCTTGGTGATATTTAACACTCCAATGAGCGACTCATCCTCGACAAGATTTCCCTGCGTGGTCGTGAGTTTATACAACAGATTCTGTTCCAAGTCTACAATCTTGCGCTTATTTGCTGTAACATCCTTCATCATTGTGGTGCGTTCATTTTCCAATTCTCTTTTCTCAGAGAGAATTACCCGGCCCAACAGTTGGTCCTCCAGGCCCTTCATCGTTACAGTGAAGTCGATGATCGATGTACGTGCAAATATCTCAGGCGTGTAGGCTGGATTCGCCAGTTTGGTTGTAATATACACCCGGAAGCCATTTGCCCAGTCTACTTCCTTGTCGCCGATTTTCACCTTGTACATGGTACCGATCTTTATCAGATTCTTCTCGAGCACATGGTCCAGGACGGGGTCCAATTCTTCAGCGACATCTTCAATGATCAATGGTCGTCCCATTGTTACTGCATCTTCTATATGGTTTCTGTGGAATTAAGATAATAAGGGGTTTGCCAAAAATATGTTTGGTAAGTAGATTATAAACCTGAAATATTTATGCGACAAAGCCGTAACGATCAAGGCATTGTTCATTTCTTTGTTTTTAATCCAGGCCTTCCCTTGGTTTTGAGGATCTATCAAGAGAGGGAAACGCGTAGCCTTGGTTACAATTATACCGTTCTGAATTGAGAGTTCGTCTGAGGGTAGCCCATCCAAATTCCATTCACCGACCTGCAATAGATGTATGCTTTTAAGTTTTTTTTAACGTTACTGATTCTTAATATTAATGATTCTTAATATTAATATTAATGATGATGAATATGAATGATTATTATTAGTTAGTCTTTCTATTAATGAGTGGTTGTTGGTAAGAGTAAGGTGTGGATGTTGGCATACGCGGATGATATGGTGTTGGTGATTCGAGACAGGGTGAGTTTGTAAGCTGTGCTTGGACGGTGTGAAAGGTTTGTGGCGGTCCAGACCACACATGAACATATATTAGATATTGGCTGATATTGTATGACGTGAAAGTATGGTGTATAGATGAATAGAAGACCCTGGAGCGCGAACAGACCTGGTTCCTGAAGGATCTCATGGGGTTGGAGAGGTCAACTCCGGGATATATGGTGCTTCAGGAGGCAGGGACGTTGAGCGTTAAGTGGGATGCGTTTGCGAGAGTGGTGAGGTATGAGGAGGGATTGGTGTGAATCTGAAGGGAAAGGCTGGTTAGGAATGTGTGGATGTGGTGTACGCGCAGTGGGACCAATACGTGAACAGCTCAGAAAAGGCGAGCGTTCGAGTCGGTGGGGCTCTCAGAGGCGACGGTGCGGTTGTTGTGGGAGGAAGGAATTTCAATCGAGGGAAGGTGCGCGGGAGAGGAAGAGAAGTGGAGGAGCAGGAGAGGTTGGCGATAATCCGGCAGAGCACATACAACCCTACTTTCCAGAGAGTGCGAGTGCTAGGGAGAAGACATCGGAGTATTTTGTGTGGATGAAAATGTCCAGGAAGGATAAGATAACGCTAGCGAGGGCGAGATGTGGGTCAGAGGAAAGGGGCCGGAAAGTATGGATAGGGCTCGACTATAAAGCATGCGTACTCTGTGACAAAGGTGTCGACTCCTGGAAGCACTTGGCTGGAGAGTGTGCGGAAGTCAAGGAGGAATGGTATACAACGGTAGGGACGGGAAGGAGGACAGAGGACTGGCTGCAGGAATCGGAAGAAGGAGTGGAATACCTAGGCAAGCAGATTGAAGCGAGAAGGAGGAGGAGAGAAGCAGTGTTGAAGTTGTTATTTTTATGGTTTGGGGCTACGGAGGGGGCAATTAATGATTTTTACTTACAGTGGCTGTATCTGTCAAACTTTCAATCACACTGATATTGCTTGAAACTGGTATTTTATGATCAAGAATCATCTTGTACCAATCCTTTTGCATGGCATTGCGAAACTCTTGATTGAATGGACCAGCATAGCCGAGAAAAGCGGTCAGAACCAGAACGTCCCCAATCAAACGCTCAGTTTCAGCTTTAAATTGTGCAGACTGCTCAGTCCACCGGGTTTTTTCACCTCCTAGACCATTCAGCAAGGCGGTAGCAGCGTCCATCTTGGACTTGACTTTGTTGGCATCATCCAGAACGGCTTGCTTGAACGTCATGGCAACATCATACTTTTCCTGGCATTGCTTCACTTCCGCTTCTTTGGCCTCCAGTAATGACATGGCAGCTTTAAGCTCAACTTGTGCTTTGTCCAACTTAGCCTGCTGTCGCACTAAGTTGGCCTTTAAGGGCAGGACCTCTTTGTTGACTTTGTAAAACTCGGACATTGCAACAGTCCAGGAAATTAAACCGGCAACATTGCCGCAAGCTGTCTTGGCCGCCTCGTAAGTATACTGAGGAAACTCGAAGTAGGGTCTTAACAAATCTAAAACTTCAGCGTTGATTGTATCCTTGGGATATTCTTGTAGCTTGGTTAGAAACTTGGTGTCAGCCATCACTTTCAGCGACTCGCCCCACGATGTGATGAGGAACTTTTTCTCGTAGTCTATGCCAGTGGGTTCGAGCTTTTTGCGGAAGTAGATCAAGACAGCGTCCATGATGAGCATGATCAAATGCGGCGGTTTGCCCAGTTTTCGCACCGTGGCTATATCGGCAGCCTTGATGGTGAGAAGTGCAGCCTCGGCAGCATCCAGAGCAGGTTTGGCAGCCATCAGTTTGGATTCAGCCTCCTGCTGATCAACGCTTATATTCGCGACGAGGACTTCAGCCTTTTCTTTGACGACCGTCGCCTCTTCTTTGATCTTATTCGCCACTTCGGAAGCTTCCATCACGACATTCAGCACTTTTTCCGCCTCGTTTGTGGCCAAGATGATATCTTTCTCTTTCAGGGCGAGCTCTTTACGCAGAATATCGACACTGGCACCAGCTTCAACTAGTTTACCAAGCCCAGTTTTCATACGCACAGCCATGACTTCAATCTCTTCGTGTTTATCCTTGTAGAGCAACTTGTAGCTGTCGAGGAATGAGAGGAATGTCTTTGGAGTCACGAAAGTTTGACGCCGAAACCGGTCGAAGTAGTTGATGCACACGTCCCCGACGTAGTCCTGAATCTCGGAGGTCATAAAAATCAACTCATCCTTGGCATCGGCAGTGCATATTATGGGAAATGGATTGATTATGTGATAGCTCACAGCAATTAAGGCATCCACCGGCCACTTTGCGAACCAATCAATCGTCACACCGGATATCAAGCCAGGGAAACGCAATGCTCGACTCCGGAATTTATCACTCACGGGCGAGAAGCATAACACTACATGGAGATTATTCCGCGCACGTTGAATGAAGAAGTCGTAGAGGTTGTCATTGGTTGGTATCCTTTTCGGAGAGACTTTCTTCATTACCGATATCAGACCAGATTGAATTTCATCCAATTCGTCCTTGGCAAACAAATTGGCTATCTCTCCAGAGCTGAGCACATTATTCAAGTACTCCAAGAACGTCTCTTCTTTAATATCATTATCGGTGAAGATAAACGTGATGCCGCTGCCTTCAAATCCAGCCACCCGGTATAAAATCTTGAAATCATCCATTAGATTGCCAGTGTTATAGGATCGAGTCAGTTGAATTTGGAAATGTTTGTAGTTGGCAATGAATGAAGCCAACTTGGTCAGACTCTGCTTACCTGAACCGCCTACACCGACCAGCATGGAATTACCACGTGGCGTGCGAATTATACGAGAAATAATGCACAGGTGAATCATAGCGTCCAAGAAGAAGACCATGTCCATTGATCCACCTCGAGTGTTCTCATTGTAACCCTCCATAAACAAGACTAGCTTCTCTTTGATAAACTCCCAACTTGGTATGGCCTGGTAGATCTTTGGGGCACTGAAGTCGAAATCATCGGGTTCATCGCCAGTAGCGTCTGGGGGCTCTTTGAGAAAATCTACGAAGAAGGTGGGTTCCGGGTCGAAAGAATCCAAGCAGTCGTCAAGTTCCTCGATCACGACCTTTTTGACAGCGTTCATGAACCACTCTCGATCGGGCTCACACGTGAAGCGGTCCGAAATAACTCGCGTGCATTCATGCTGCCACAATTGCAACAGCACTTTGAGGTTCGGCAATTCATCGTCGGTGATGTAGGTGATACCTTGCCAAATACGAGACAAATCGCGGAGGTTGAAGACGTAATGAAACTTTGCTGGCGTCGGCAGCATTTTGATCTTGACCTGCTGCCACAGGTGTCGCGTTAGTGGAATCAGTCTGGGTATAAAGTCGACCACCCATTCGGCGAAGCGTTCATCGCAGAAATATCCCTCGCCTATATTGCTGAAGATTTGATCCATTGAGGCAACGCTCGGCAGGGTGCAGTTGAAGACGCAGAACTGACGCTTGAGCCGATTGGGGATATCGTTGCGACCACCACCAGGATGGATCATGGCAGCCAGGAATAAGACATCTAATATCGTGGAAAAGTCTCCTGGTTTGTCCAAACTGTAAAAGCCAGATTGTTCCATCAATTGACGGACAATTTCGTTGGTAACTTGATCACCCCAATCGTTTATGACGGGCATGTTGATGTCATCGATGAAGATTGTAAGCGTCTTGCCTGCTGGTGGTCCGTAGGTGGTCCCGACACGTTTGTCTACGTAGGACTCAACGATACGCTGCACCATATTGGGGGTAGTAGCAGAGGAGAAGTTGAAAGCCTTGCACAGTTGAAAATCGGGATCAAACTGCCATGTAAACGCTTTGATCATCACGGTCTTTGCTGTTCCTTGCTCGCCGATCAAGAGGACCGCCTTGTTCTGCTTTGCCACCGTTGAAATGAGGAAAGCCGTTCGGACGTTGTCCACGTTGGGAACTAGAATGCTGGCATACTCTAGAATCTGATCAGGGGGATAGTAGAACTCTTCAACTCTTTCAGACCAATGCTGCCATCGGCCAGTGTCGCTAACGACGAATTCAAAGATAGTTTCCTCCTCCCTTATTTTGGGCCAGCTCATTTTTGATGGATGTTTGAGTACAAAGTCTTGAAACTTGAGCCTGTCTGGTGGCTCAAGGACAGCACCCAGAGACCACATGCACGCGAAGAGGAACAAAACTTCCAAATGTCGATCCGTCAAAGTTTCTATAAAGTTATTTTAGGTAAATCTTTTTGTACAGATTTATTTAGATACTTACTGCTTTCACTATTTTCAGTGCTTTCATCAATGATGCCTTGGAGGATTACAGTACATTGTCGGAGGTAGAGGGCTTCAAGTAAAAACATCTTTGGTTTAAGCCTGCTTTGTACAAACGTGTGGATATCATCGTAAATTTTATTGAAACATCCACGTATTGTTTCTGCCTCCTGATTGGGTCGAGTAACCAACCAAGCTTGTAGTAATGGAGGCCATGGCAGGACCGACGAACTTAGGAATACCATACCCATCCGGGATACCGTGGCGGGGCTAGCATTATCGACATTATCGGGTTCAAACACAAGTTTGCAATTGGGTGCCATCACAATTCGATCGCCATTGGCCAGAGTTAGAGTCTTGTTGTCATCGAGGACAGAGTTTAGGTTTTCAATCCAGACGGCGTCGACTGGACCGTCGAGTACCAGCCATACATAGTCTGTCTTTTTCACTTTAAGGGTGCGCCGCCATAAGGTGGAGAAGATTCCATCGGTCCAATCATTGGTTGCCACATCTAGACGTCCAAACATTTGAGGCGCTGTGATGGCTTTCGGATTCATACGAAGCTCCTTATGGGGTAAGCCCATTTCGGTTAACGAACGCATTAGACAGTGCATCGTGGAGGTCTTGCCAGCACCCGTGGGTCCCATGCTCATCAAGCCGTGCCGCACCAAACTAGTTTCGTACAGCTGCAGAATTTTCAAATTCCACGAACTGAAATTGATGTAACCCATCTGCGTCGACTGATTCTGGATGGCATGTTGAAGATCCTTCCAACTGTGCGTTTGCAGGCGAATCCCGGGGAACATGTCTTCGATAAGCGAGAGGAATAGAGGTTCATCTTCATCGACAAGTTTGCTCAAGTTCATGTCGCGCAAGACACGCATAACGATAGTTTCTTCTGTATCCAAGGGATGTTCACGTTTTTGCGCGCCGAGGGTACGCAAACAGGAGAGGATATTCCTCAAACCAAAATCGTAATGGACTTGTTTGGATAACTGCTCTTCGCAGAGCTTGTACAGCGTGTAGAATTTCCTACTAAGGATGATGTTCTCTTTAAAACCGCACGAAGCTAGTTTCACTCGGATTATGATCTGGCGATCAGGTACCATCATTGCAACGAAACGGAACATAATCTTGAGATTCTCGGGAAGCTCCTGACGGCCAGCATAGCCGGGATTCATGGTGAGGAAGATTCCGAATTCGATGTTCATACTCACAATGTCGCCATCGGTGAATATAAAGGAAGGTTTCCTCTCTTTACGGGCTTGAAGAACGATGTAGATCTGTTGGGCAGCTACGGATAGTACAGGGAGATCGATGCGGTTGAATTCGTCGAAACAACCCCATGTACCAGATTGAGCCAGACCTTTAAAAATTCGGCCAAGACCACGGAAATCCATCTGATCAGAACAGTTGAAGACTACGACAAGCTTGCCCAAGGTCCTTCCCATGTCTTTGGTCGTTTCTGTCTTTCCTGTTCCAGCAGGACCTGCTGGTGCGGCTCCCATGTTCATCCCTATGGATTTTTAAATAAACTTAGAACTAGGTAAGTGTATTAAGCTTACGTTTACTTACAAATAGCTTGAGCTATCGTAATATAGCATTGATCAGTCAATGGGGTAATGGCTAAACGTTCAGTCACACCCAAATATTCGTTTTGGTACAGAAATAATACGTCTGTAATTCGAACAGTAATGACATCATTATCTTCGTTGTAGTAGAAACGTGCCTGTTTCTGCCACTCGAAGTCAAGCAGATTTCGTATTCGCATTTTGACGATAGTGTCGAAAATGTCCCGCTGGTGCACATGGATCGTGACCATCGTCTCAAAGCGAACACGTTGCAGTTTAGTCAAGTCTTTCGAGGTCAAATCAATGAGAGCGTTGAGTAAGTCTAGAAAGCGTTTGTTGGTTTGCTTCATGATGTATTTATCGATCTTGCATTTCCTTAGAGCGTGTTCGGCTTCTTGCGTCCATAGTACCTGTATGCCGACAAGCCCCGCTTGCCCACAGTATGTTTGGAAACCTTTGATGAAATCGTAATCGGGCTCTTTGAGACATTGACACTGGGATGCAATTACGTTCTTTACAGTGTCTCGTACTGACGAAAGGAGGGAGTTTAGCCATAATTCAACACCGCCGACGCATATGACGTTCTTCTCGAAGGGTATTTCTTCATTCAAGTCGGAACGCATTGCAATGATGGAATCGGATTTGTCTGGATCAAAGTCAACCTAAGACAGACCAAAAGAGGTATTTGCTAAGGAGATCGTTTCGAAGAGGAGGCATTTCACACAGACCCCATACTTCCACACTCGGCTTGACACATGCAATAACCTTAGTACCACATTCCAGTTAGTCCCCCACATACTCACCCACTTCCGTTTCACACACCCCCATGCACTCCTTGCTTTTCCTTGTATCCATCTCACATGCTCTCCCCAATTACCATTCGCGCTAATCAAAAACCCAAGGTATTTGAAAACCTCGACTCCCTCAATCATTTCCGCTTTCCACTTCAAGCATTCCACACTTTTTCTCCCACCTGCATTCCTAACTAGCATCAATTTCGTCTTCTCCACATTCACACTCAGTCCTTTTCTATCCATATACCTTTCAACCCTTTCAGTCATCCGCTGTATGCTTTCGTTGTCCCTTGCCAGGAGCACCACATCGTTAGCATACGCCAGCAACCATTCTGTTTTCTTCTACCTATCACCACCCCGCCATCTTGCCCGTTTCGTAAAACTTCTTCCAGATTACTTAGATACAGATTAAACAGAAGCGAACTCAACGGGCATCCCTGTCGCACACCCCTTGCACTCCTAAACCTTTCTGACATGCGCTCATTCATTTTTGTCACAGTCCATGTTTCACCATATATTTCCTGCTCACCCAGCTAACAATCTCCTCACTTACACCCTGTTTTCTTAGACACTTCATTCAAGGATTTAAGGAAATTAAGAAGGTTTACCCTGTAGACAGCATCAAACAAGCTGAGCAAGTGTGGTTGAATAGACTGTGGGTCTGAACTCTGTCCTAAAATCTCCAACAGCACGGGATCCGAAATGAAGAAAAAGCGAGGGAAGCACAATCGTTTGGATTCCAGATATCCCGTCAAACTCTTCTGACAAGTCTCGAGTTGCTCCAAGAGATAGGGTAGAAGAGTGAGCATCGTGTCATCAACGGTACAGCATTCAACCGCATTAGGTATTTCATGGGCACGCAGCATTATCTTTACCCAACTTTTGTCAATGTTCTGGAAACGTTTAGCTTCCCCAGGTAGCTGTCTAGCAATATCACCTCCTACAAAGACGGCTTCAAGGTACAACCACAAGTTTTGAACCAATAGCCACTTTTCCAAGACTTCGGAGGTGTTTACTAGCTTGGTAACCCACAATTGGATGTCTTTCTTAAATGGTGCATTGTAACGATTGCTAAGAAGTGAGTTCATCACCATCAAACTATCTTCTAAAACTGCAATGATATCCCCGGCTTCTTGCCCCTTTAGTAGTAGCTCTCCACGAGACTTGAAACTCGAGAAAGACAGTTCTACTACTGCCCAATCGGCTATAACTTGCTTCAGCTTAGCCTCGATGTCTTTCTCTTTTACAGCACTGATACAGATATCCTCAACATCATCCTTGTACTTCAAGAGTGGAGCTTCCATCACGTCCTTCAGAGCAAATGTGGGAGAGTCTATTTCAAAGTTATAGTTGCACACCTTTGCAATGCGTTGCCAATGGCGCTCCTTCATAGCCGGATTAGCCATAAGCTCAAGCAACGGGCAAGTTTCATTGAAGTCGTCGATCTTCTTCTTGAGGTCAAGGAACGCCGGCCAGTCCTTCATACCTTTGGGGAGTTTACGACATCTGTTTTGGAAGTCTGCTAACTCAGACATAATAACCTCAGTGTCTACATCAACCCACAGAAGTTCATAGTAGCCATCAATGGACGTATTTACGGTGATGTACAATCCGTAGAGCTTGTTCAGAAGGTTAAACTCCTTCTTCCTCTTGTGGAGTATGGGATAATCGTTGACTTCCAGTCCAAAAAGACGTTCACCACTGCTGTACATCTCGAACCGTCGCCATAGTTCATCGAAACGTGCCTGGAACATCAGCACACGATCACTAGCCTCTCGAGCTTCCAAACCTGGAACCATTGGTCCAGAATCTTCAAAGTCTTGATCGAAGTCGAGGACATCTTGCAAGAACGTAGCTACTCCAGCTGTTAGTTCATCCTGGAGTGGTCCTTGGACCAAACAGATTTGTTCTTGCACGGCTTTGGACTAAAATGAAGAGGAGTGAATGAAAAATAGTTTATAGAGTGAGTCCTTAGAACTTACATTATTAACCATGGTCGTAAAATTGTAACGCAATGTATCAATTCTTTCGATATCTTCCGGGGGGACGTCAACCTTAAATCTTACGAATGTGGCGTAGGCTTCTTCCATGGTTTCAAGTTGAATGTCCATGTCGATGAAGTTTTCTCGAATTATCTCTAGGCAACTCATCGCCAGGCGACAGTCGTCGAGGTCTTTGATGGGCCTAGCAAGGATCTTCTCTTGTTGTTTGATGAAATCGATCATTTCCATGAGTTTTTCTTTGTATTGGATCATCAGGAGTTTGCCAAGGACGTGTTTCCATGCGTTTGATTCCACAAGTAAGGCTAGTTTGTATTTTTCTGTAAAAATTCCATGTTTTTTTTGTAGTATTAACTGGGAAGGCCGCGCATCTCAACATTTATGCGCCTACAAAGATTATGAAGGGCAGGGTACGTAAGCAAGTTGAAAGAAAGCAGTTGGAAGTAAGAATCTCATTGGCAAAGATGCAGGGTTTCAGAAAAGAGGACGTCCAAGAAAAAGATGGGGGGAGATGCACCAGGATGCAAGGCAACTCCTACAGTCGACCAACTGGAAAGTTGTGAGGGATAGGGAGAAATGGAGGAAGAAATAGCGCCATGTAAGAAGAAGAAGACCTGGAAGTCTGAAGACATTTGTTACTTAAACCTTTGAAGATTGGGGACGGAACGCCCGTAGGCAAAAGAAAACAGCGAAGAGTTTGATGAAACTGTGATTACGATTGAGCTACGTAACTGAAGATTCAGATATTGCAAGTAAGAATTGTTATTAGTCCCTTAACTTTATATACCCATGACCAACATTTTGGCTCAAATCAAGAGAAATGCTCACCCATAATAATACGAATGGCCCCAATATCATGATGGTCTGGCAAATGTTCAATGAAGTCTGCCCTTTCGTCGTACTCCAAAAACCTTTCGGCAATTTCAACGACCATAGGATTACTTGCACAATATTCTGCGATTTCTTCATCCCGGTTTTCCACCCATAAGTACTCATAGTTCAAATAACCCTTAATCAATTTTTAGTAAGATTTTAGTAAGACATTGACAACTTCTCCAACTATCTCTTACCTCAAGTAGACGAACTACATCAGGTTTCATCAGGTACATAACACCTTGAAGTCCCATAAAGATTCGTACAATTTCCTTATGCTCGGAAACAGTTTTGTAGTAATTAATGTAGCCCGTGGAGGTGTGAAAATCATCAGTTTCCACCAAGACCACACCTTTCTTGAACTTTCCACGCACATAGCGCTGACCCCATTGAACGATCTCCTTGTGGGTGGCAATAACATTGTTGAGAACCTGCGTAAAGTGATGTTGAATCTGATCCAGAGTAGGGACTATCAAATTTATGGGAATCTGCAGCTCCATGTTGGTTTTCATCAGCGGCAACTCGAACATCATCTCCTCGATTATGGTGTTTGCAGCACGCTTCTTTATCTTTTCCAGAGAAGATTTTGTGCATTTTACCAAAGCGTCGGTCATGTTCATATTGAAGTAGCCAAACATCTCGACGCAGTCGGAGTGGATTGTTGAGGGATCAATATGCTGATTGCGATCGATATCCGCAAATACTGCATCGTCATCGCCCATGATCAGTTTCGAAGAGGAACCTACGGGTTTTACTACCCTTTCGGGTTCGAGCCATTCATACTTGCCCTCCTGAAGGTCTGGATCTGTTATGGAGTCCATAAACTTGTCGATTAGTTCGACGACAGCTTTCTCGGCCGTTGATGATTTCTGCTCGATTTCGCGAACGATTTGCTCGCGATATTCAATGTTTAACTGTAGAAACTCCTCGGGTGTTACCGGTTCAGTGGGTAGGTACACCAGAATTATTTGAGAGATGCTATCCAGGATCTCATCAATTCGAGCTTCCTTTATATCAGTCACTTCCTTGACAAACACCTCGACGTGGTCCAGGAATTTGGTGATTTCATCGCAAAATTCGGGAATCTTCATGGATGTCCACGTGATGGTAGAGAAGCCTGGCATTAAGATGTTCTCCATTTTGATTAAAGTCAGCTTCATTAGAGGGATAAATAGCCTTGGAATATTCACACGGATGTCATCGTGTCGGATAATCAAGTTTTTGATTTGCTCGTAGGATTCTAGAATCTTGTCTTTGCAAAAAACTAGGATCTGACCAGCGTCGGGCACCTCCAACTTTAGTTTGTACATGTATTCAGACTCTCTGATAGCTTCTATGATGTAGGGGTCGAAGTTTACAATACAACGTCTAGTCTTTGGATGTTTCATTAAAATCGGCGAACCTAGACCATTGCGAACTTGGTACAAATGGTCATACCACGCGTCATGATAGATTTGTTCGTAGTGGACGAAGACTGTTGCAAGGGCATTGTACATTTGTATACATTTTTGGGCTTTACGATGTCTCATTATCTTTAAAAGTAGTTATTTTATTAATTCTTTTAGAAATGCTTACAATTATCTAATACTTACTCGGAACTTTGTTTGGAAGACTCCCATAGGAGTCTCTATTCGTTTATACAACTGTCTAATCCACATTATTCGGCCGGATACAGGAGGTATATTCTTAGGTAAGGGTGGTTTCTGTCTATCTTCGTTATATCGATCGCGTATCTCTTCGATTTCAGTTTGGTATACGACAAAAGCTTCCAAATATCGTTCATCCAAGTGGATACATTCAAGATTAAGCTTTTCGAAACGAGCTAGTACCCTCAGAATATTGTCCACATCAGCATATTTCTCCAAGCTTGATCCTACAAACTCTTCCAAGTCATATTCAGTATCGGCAACGTTTTGTTTAAAGTCGGTGTAGTCTGTTGTAAAAACTTCCAGTCTATGGTTAAGAACATCGTAGGTCTTTGTCGAGATTGTAAGATAGAACTTTTTGAAAAGGTCTGCATAGACATCAATGCCTTCAATTGTACTCGAAGCGAGTATGGAGTACTTTGTTGTGATTTCTATGACATCTATGATTTCCTCCATGCGTTTTTTGAAGGTCTCGAATTTGCCGAAGACATACATTTCGGAGCACTCGAATGGAGATTCTCCTTCCATCTCCATTTTGAGGAGTACATGCTTGAAGCATTGGTAGTACTTGAGGTAGAGGTCGAGGCATACTTTGAACTTGGCCATTATTTCTTTGCGTGGCTGTCTCCAGACTACTTTGGTCCCTTCACAGTTGAGATAGCTGCGACAGGTTTGAATCATTTGGTTGGAGACTTTTACCAAGATGGCCGTTACGTTGGCGGTGTTGTTGTAGTAGCGTGAGGTGGTGTAAACCATTCGGATGGCGTAGAGTAGAGCTGGGAGATGGTCGGCGATTTTAGCGGGGTCTAGGCGGTAGAGTGGTTGCCAATACTGTTCCAAGGCAGTCAGGTATTTTACATTGTCGTGACATTCGTTACGGGCATCGGTTACTGCGTTATCATGTTTGTACCATTGCTGTAATTAAAATTTTATATTTTGATAGGAAGATAGCAAGATATACACCACAAGCAAGTTCCCCGCTGAAGGTCTAAGTTGGATAAACCTGAGAGGCCGCACAGAGTTCATGAGGGAGGTTAAGAAACCTTCAAGGAAGCTCCAGGTATCAACACAATTTCATGGTAACCCATTATGGGATTCCCAGGTTCAAAAACTATCAATAGGATACACCACAGTTGCATAAGCAAGGATTTGGCACCCACACCCCCAAACAATGTAAACCCAGAATATCCGAGACCAATGTAAGTTATGTTTTTGAATTACTTACCTTCAAAAGTTTAGACTTGGCCTGTTGCAACAATTGAATATGTCGTATACAATGCTCAGACTTGAGGAACTCTACAATACTGGTAAACTTTGCAAGCTGGCGTCTCCAGTACTCAATCTCCACCACAGGTCCAACGAACTCGTTTTCCCGTCTCAATTGTTGGAACTGCGTGAACACCCTTTCCATACTCTTCGCCCATGATCGCACCACAGTCTCCACATACCTTAAGTGTTCTATCTTACTCGCAGTTGAACGCACCAACTGCGAAGACGCCAGATGGACATTATAAAACTCTTGATCGTATGTGAACTTAACAATACCATCAATATCAATTCGCGTAGCTACAAAAGTCAACCTTTCAAACATGGCCAAACACCTATTGATACTATTTACTATCAATAAAATTGTAAAATTGTTCAAAATCGCCAATAAATTCCCGTTTAATCATTCGACCATATTCAGATCGGAGTAAATCGCCCCAATCTTTGTTCTGCATCAGATTGGGAACAATTAACTTCTGCAAGACTTCGAAAATCGTGGAGATTACGTTGCCGTTGAAGTCTTGATTATTCATTTTACAAAAGTAAACATCCTGTTCAAAAGGAAAAGAGTTGATGAAGAGGTTGTTATTGGATATGGGAATAAGTTTTATACATCGCCTATATTGTGCATTCCGATCTCCTTGTCTTCAACTTTGTAAACAACGACAATGGTATCCTTGAATTGGATGGAGGATCCATCGTCGATGACAATACGTCGTTCGACTTTCTCCTTTAAGCCGTGTACATAGATTGCATATCTTCCAGTTTCTATGGTTAGAAGTTAGTTTAGACGGATTAGGAGCTCAGTTTTGAAGGATTAGGAGCTCCGTTTTGAAGTATTAGGAGCTCCGTTTTGAAGGATTAGAAGTTAGTTTTGCAGGATTAAAGGTTAATTTTGAAGGATTAGATGTTAGTTTTGAAGGATTAGATTAGAGGAATTAAGTAGAAATCAGTCGGAACATTACCAAGCGGTGGAGCTTCACATTCCTGATAGAAAAATTTCAAGGTAAACATGTCGCTCTTGCTCAAAAAATCATCCATGCGCATTATATTATTCTCGGAGTCTACTACATTCTCGACGACCTCGTTTACTTCCAGCCCGAGCAAGGTGGCGACCATTTCAATGATATGACGGTGGGTGAGTTGCAGGTTATTTATTCTACCCATACGAGCCTCTTTGTACTTGTTCTAGTTTGAGAGATGTTCATTTTGTTAGAAAAAGTCACTGAATATAAGTTGTCTTCATGTTCTTTTTTAATTATGGATTGCCGAAACCTAAACATAAGCTCCAAAAAGTCTTAAGAATGGAGCCATTTTGCTTCCTAAGTGAAGCTACTGCAGTTCCGCGTTCCTATGGTGAAGTTCCTAAGCATCCTTAGAGGGAACTCCAAAATGTTTTTGCTCACAATACCTCATTAAGTCGGATTTCAAAAGCTCTTTAAGCGTTACGGTTAATGGGACAAAAAAGCAAAGAGTTCTAAACTTATGGATAGATTTACATTCTAAGTTTAGAAACATGTATTGCCAACCACTAAACAAGGGAAAACATTTGTATCTTTTTATTTTTTCTTAGCTTAAGTTCCAAATGATCTCAAGAGTGGAGGCTTTCTGAATGAAGCTCCTGTAGTTCCGCGTTCCTAGGGAGAAGTTCCTAAACATCCCTAGACGGAACTCCAAAAAGTCTATGTGTGGGGCTCATAATACCTAATTGAGTCTGAGTTCAAAAACTCCTTAAGTGAAGCTCTAAGGTGAATGAGTAAAAAACGCATAGAGTATTAAACCTTTGCATAAATTTAAATCTGTAAGTTTAGAAACTGTCCAGAATAACTAATTGTAGGTACATTTGCCATTATGACAGTTTTTTAACAATTCTAAAAAAAAGTAGGAGCCCCAAAAAAGACAAAAAACGATCGGGGCAAAATTGAAATTGTCAGCATTTTTCGCAACGAAAGTCGCAGTTGAGAGAGTCTGTGGTGCTGAGCAGAAACAGTTTTTTTACGCAAACATTAGCGAGAAGTTAAGATAAGGAGTGGAATTTCATACCATACGGTCACGCATATTTTCCATCTGGCTGGTCATCGAAATGGCCGCGCCGCGACGGAAACGTGTGCCACCCATGTTGACGATGGCTCGAGTGGCGTCCTGCAGCCGCTCCATGTCCTCGTCGAGGACCTCATCCTCCTCACCGAACTCCTCCTCCTCTCCGAGGTCGGCGTCAGCGCCCATGTCCCCATCGATGGCGACATCGAAATCGAGCGGCTCGGGCGCATCTCCGGGCAGTGCCGCCTCCATCGGCACCTCGGCCTCCTCATCGGCCATTTTTTAAACGTTTTTTTTTTATTTTATCGCGTTTTTATTTGATCGCGTTTTTTACTTGTAGAAAAGTAGAGTTGTAAACCACTTTTTCAATGTACAGTATTAAAAAAAATGTATAACTGACACCGTCTGTGTGATTCGTGTTCACGTGTTCGATTACCCTTAGATACCAGGGACTAGTCGATTTGCAAACGTGATTATTTTGGTGTTTAAGCAATATTATTTCATGAGTTGCTAAATATTTTAAATTTGCCGCCATGTAAACAAAGTCATGTATAAACAAATTGATGTGTAAACAAGTTGTGCAACTTGGGTTACCTACGTTAAGATTTGTAATTTTTAATAACATATTTAATCCGAAATTATGACAAATCTTTAAAATAATCAAAATAAAATATATAGTTATATTTTGTTTTCCTTTATTCTATTGATATTAAGTAGAAATTCTAACTTTAGAAAAATTAAGATCTTTGAGGTTATGTCAGTGACAACAAATCAACGTCTACACAAATACGAATCGAGGTTTTACGAATCTCATAATGGAGAAATAATATAATTTTTAACATATTTAGCAATACAATATATAAAGGATGGCAACGCCGAATCCTGAGAAAGTGTCTATACGATTTCGAGGCTCGAGGGTTAGTAAATTAAAGGAATTTGATCTATTCCCAAAAATTGAAGATACATATAAAGAAACTTCAAAAGTTGGAGGAACACGTAAGTTTACTTTAATGCCGTTTTTAGTAATTTAGACATTTTTAATAATATACACTGTTTCTTTTCTAGTATCTCTAGTCAGTTTCTCAATAATAGCATGGTTAATATATTCAGAAGTCACTTATTACATGGATAGCAAATTTGTGTTTCGCTTCTCTCCAGATGCTGATATTGACGAGAAATTACAAATTAATGTCGATATCACTGTAGCAATGCCTTGCCAAAGTAAGTGTTAACGTTCCGATGACTACTTATTATCTAATTGTTGATTTTCTAGATCTAGGTGCTGATATTTTGGATTCAACTAATCAGAATCCATACATGTTTGGCCAATTGGACGAGGAAGATACTTGGTATGAACTCGCACCGAATCAACGAATGCACTTTGAGAATAAGCAGCATTTTAATTCGTATTTGCGAGAGGAATATCATGCAATAAAGGTTCGTATTGTTACATTATATAATCAGGGTGGGAAATGACGGTGTTGTTTGTTTAGGATCTGCTGTGGCGAAGAAGTTTTAGTCAGACCACAAACGATATGCCTGCCCGTAGTCACATTCCCAACCGTCCATTCGACGCGTGTCGAATTCATGGATCACTGACGCTCAACAAAGTCGCGGGCAATTTCCACATCACCGCTGGCAAGAGTTTGAACCTGCCACGCGGCCACATTCATCTCAGTCCATTTATGTCCGAGGAAAACTATAATTTCACGCATCGCATCGATCGGCTGTCGTTTGGACATCCAAGTCCCGGCGTAATTCATCCACTTGAGGGTGATGAATATATTGCTGCAAGTAGTAAGTTTCCATTGGCATTATCTTAACGGTTTGTAAAGATTTAACAATTATTATAAACAAGTTGTGGTATCAATTCTGTGTGTGAACAGATCTAATGCTGTATCAATACTTCATCGAAGTTGTGCCTACCAGCGTGCGAACGTTTCTGCGCAGCGTTGAAACGTATCAATACAGCGTGAAAGAGTTGAATCGACCTGTGGATCACGGTCATGGCAGCCATGGTATGCCAGGGATTTTTTTCAAATATGACATGGCTGCATTGCGTGTGACGATTAGTCAAGAACGTGATAATCTCGGCATGTTTATTGCAAAACTCTGCTCAATAGTTGGAGGCATTTATGTGTGTTCTGGTAAGAATTTATTTATTTATTTATATTTATCATATACTTTTATTGTCTAGTTTACTTGAGGACAACTAGAATACATATTTTATATGTTTACAGGTTATATTAATGCTCTGATACTGCTAATTGTGAAGATTGTTTGCTGTCGATGGGAGAAGAAAACCCCACAGAAAAGTACACCGTTTGTTGTAACACCAAATTTGGTGCTGAACGAGGGAAAAATTCCGGACATTATTCCTGTGCAAGTGACGTGATGTGTAATTGTAGTATTGCTGAATTTAATTGGGCAAATGGGGTGGAATTTTAATCAGTTTTTGTTTTACCAAAGTGTGAAATGTGAATTAAAAAATTTATCTCGAAATGTGTATTTTAAATGTTTTATTTTGTGGCGATATGGTTGGGACGGTACCTTCACTGAATGTGATGACGAAGACTGCGTCCTTACCAAATGTCGTGTATTGAGAGGCTTTTTTGACTGTCAACTTTTTCGTTTATCGATGTTTGTTTCGCTTGGCATTGTTACTTTTTTTAGGTACCGTGAATTATATCGGGGATAAAATAAATGATACCATTTAATGACGATCTATTTACTCGTACAAATCAGAAGGAAATGTTAAAGGAGATCACATTTCGGAAAGGGCGGTAGATCGGACATACCCTCCGAAGGTCACACGGAAACGCAGTGTGAATGGCCCTAGACTGGAACTCCCCGGAGTCTAGAAAAATAGGTGGACCTAGAACAACCTGAAGGCATACTGTTCGAAAAGAAGCGAAACACATGAACAAATCCTGGCAGGAATTCAAGCCACTTGGTGCAAACAGGGTGCGATGGTGCGCTTTTGTGGAAGCTCAATGTTCTAATTAGGAATAGTCGAGACGTATATATATATATATATATCCGTATATATGCCATTGATTGCGTGAATGATGCAATTGTATTAAGAATAACGAATGGATTTATTATCACACAAATAACAGTATTAATAAGTAACACAATAGATAGGCCCCCACATACACGCGCCTTCAATTGATGTGATTGAAAAGCTGCGCTTTCTGAGCGCAGTAATTAATCGCGCGTCGTCGAGTGTCGGTGATTGTATGCGCAACATTTTCATTGCTGAGGCAGAAGATAATCCTCGAGGAGCAATTGCTGTTCCCGGATACGCTCCAGTTCACCAATGCATGCGTCGCGTGAGGAAATCAACGCAACCAGGTCTCGACAAGAAACCTAGCATTAAAGAAAGAAATAGCAAAAAACCTAGCATTATATTTCTTCCAGGCCTATTTTTCACTGTCACCATTTATCTATTGTATGAGTCTATTCACTTCAAGTCAAACTT
>WSZQ02074028.1:0-11283 GCA_019419845.2 Weissflogia rhopalogaster
GATCTTGACAACGCTCTGTGACATCTCGAGGCTAATACGGCTGGACACTGTCAAGTTGCCGGCGAATGCCATGCTCATTCTGCGTGAAAAGAGTTGACCGGTGCTGACCGCGTTGCCACGGTAGCAAACACGGGCGCCGAATGGACGCCGCTCGAGCGCCGAGAGTTATCACCTTAAAACATCCTATTTCCAAACAAAAAAATCAGTAGAGCAAAGACTATAATTTCCTAAAAATAGTAATAATAATAATTTATAAATATAATTTACTTTCATTAAATTTGCCTTCCTTGCCTAGAAAGTAAATTTGGGTCCTAGCCTTAAGCCCTGGACAATATCTCATACTTGTTAATCTACTGATAATCTCACAAGAAAATGATAAAAAACGCAAAATTAAACAATCAAATTCACGGAAAATATCAAATATATTCTCACGCACTTCTCTCATTAAATACTCTAGCTGCAAAGATTCTAAATGCAAAACTTTTTAGTTGAAACCCCATATCTCCGACATTTCTTACGTGCTTTGTAGTGGCATTTATATCTTCACCGAAAACCGGCGAAACCAAGAGAAAAATGAAGCCGGAAGCGTTAAATATTAGCGCTGTGCATTTTTACTTCTCCGAAGGCGGTGGTGCAGCGCGTTGGGGTGGCAATGAATTACCACCATCGCCGCCACCGCTTTAATCAACGTGTTTCCGGCGCGCCAGCCGGCTGTCTGCGCCGACAGGAATTTGAAATTTCTGCGGTGGAAGGACGCGACCTACGTAATTATGCAGCCATCCGACTTAAAATCCTCAAACCGAAACACTCATATATCTTCGCTGGCTCTACCACGTGCCGCCGAGCAGTCGAGAATAAAATTAATACATTTTTCTTACTTTCACAGCTGCACGAAGCGTCATATTTTGCGTTTTTTCGGCGAAAACCTGCTGACAGCATGCAGAAAGCTCCTTAGCTTAGGCAATTTTTTAAAAATTCATAGCGATTAGCCGAAAGTAGCTTTTTGGAAATGTTTCTTTAATGAGATTATGTTTAATCTTCTGTAAAAGATTAAAATTAAATTGATGGTATATAATAGAAAATGGAATAAAAATTTAAAAATATAATTATATATTAAGAGAAGTTAAAATTCTTAATTAAATTTTTCTTTCTATAAGCTTTCAGAAAGCGATAAAAAATCTTAAATTTTTGGAATGTCTGCCATAATCTAATCATTTTTAATTTTACCCAGTTTTTATTTGCTTAGAAAATTCATTGTTGACAAAAAATAACAAAAAAACATGTATATTCGGTTAGCCTTAAAAAGAGAAAGTAAACAAATATTAAGTAACATCAGTCACGATCTACGTTCGTTGCTTGCGACCTTGTTTTACATAGTTACGAAATTTAACGGCCAACGCACTCGCATTGTGTGCGGACTTAATTCAAGTGCACGGCCGATGAAGAAAGCAAAAAGTTGCTTGAACTTTGAGCACGCGGCATTCCGAGCAGGATATAAACATCCGCATAACATTACATGGTGCGCCCACTACTCTCTCTCTCTCATCGCATCCTCTGGCATTTCGTGGTTTCCCACTGAATACTCTCAGGATGCACGAAATTCACACTTCGCGTGGCGAAGGCGCCGCGGCGGTGTTGATGCGTCCAACCTGCGCCCTTTGCCAGCAATCCTAAACTTAATGCAAATTTTCGGTGTTTATTTAGTGTGAGTTCGAGCACATTAGGCACGGTGGTCGAGCACGATACGGTTGGAAACACAAAGGATTCACACATGCGACGTGTGCAAGCTAGTGCGAATGAATAATCTGTGCAATAACAGGACAATGATTATTTTATTCGAATGAAAGTGGAAATTAATAGCATTCTGGGTTTTGTGATCAAATTTATATAGTTTGCGCTTGCATTTGACGATAGACCTGTTGGGAGAGAGATTAAGTGCCTTATAATTTATGTACAATGTGGAATTTGCCATGATCTAAATCAAAATTAATATACGTATATTAGTTAAGTTATTAAAAATGCATCAAATTGTTGAATATTTAAAATAATAAATTGTTTGTGAGGATGTCTCATTTTTTATTCAGTGCAAGTAATTATTTTTGCTCTTGTTAGAATTACTAACGATATTATTGTTATATTTACATCTCTGCATTTAATCAGATAGTTTTGGATAGATTGGCCCATTCTAGTGTTAATCCTACACATATTTCTAGGCCATATCTTAGTTCTACAGTTACGACAGTGGTACAAAAAGTGAGGTTCCCATAATTTTTACTTAGTTTTGTTTATAGATACTAGTGGATATAATTGTCAGATGATGTATTTGCGTTATCTGGATACATGCATCATTCAGTTATTGCAGCCTTCATCAACTTATATGCCTTGGATTACTATTACTAATAAATCGTGATAAGCATCTTCTAAACAGCAGGTGATATATAGCTGCTTAAGTATGGATCACTGCCCGCACACTTGAACACATTCCTAATGTTTCCTATGCCACAATTGAAATAACACGCTTCTTCGAGCAGTTGAAGTGTCTGCAACTTAAGAATACAAAAGTAGGTATGTAAAAGTACATTGAAAAATAAAGAAAGGTCAAGCTTTTCAATGATGTAAAAATTTATTTCAACAAACGATGTTCCCTGTTTGTGAAAATGATGTGAACCTTTTTTTCGAACAACCTTCGCAGTTTTAACTATACTTCCATTCTAGGTTCCTGTCGTAGCACATTCCTTATTCTCTGTGCTAGGCCAATATACAGTAATTTTAGTGTTACAGGTTTCACTCTTTCTTCAACTAAACAGTATTGTGTTCAAATGAAACATTTCATTCAACAAAAATGAAAAGAAATGTGAATTTCTTTCTTCCGTGGTTGAAAGTACTGTAATGTAATAAATGCAAGTACATTCAAATAAGGGTAATTTGGGTGGAATATCTTAGCAGTTTACAGACTTGGTAGACTGAAATTGCAACGCGCGTAATTCACGACTGTCTCTCCTGAACTAAGCGTAGCTATTTGAAAGTTTACGACCGGAATAGTCGACCAACAATACGAACCCAATGCTTCGCGAATATGCAAACTTTGCGCATAGTTTCCGAGTCGGAGCGAACCGTTGGTGTTTGGTCGCGCTTGATTGCTGGGACTATTCGACAACGGCGCAGGCTGGCAAAATTTACCACTTAACCAGCACCATTGAGTTCGAGTTGAAAGCGTCCCGGTGGCGATCCTAAGATGACAATCCCAACAATAGGAAGCAACCAACCCCAAACGTGATAATAGACCGGTGGAATAATCGTAAGCATTTCGAGGATTTAATTTTATTCGTGCATGTCGCAAAGTTTTTATTGGACGAATACAAATGTTTGAGTGTTGAAGATGTGGGTGGGTGGAAAGGAGGAGACTCACAAGTACTTTTCTCATTCATCGCACGCGTGTTTTATTTGTATTTTTTGGGCTCCCACGGGGTGACAAGGATCTAGCGTTATCGTTTTTCACTTTCCACGTGGACGAGGCGAGACGCTCGTTGCTTTCCCATTCGAAGACGAGGGTAACAAATCGTATGCGATCACGACAGGGTCGACTTGATCTCGATACGTGATAGTCGTAACATACGCAGTGTCGAATGTAGATAAGAATGATGCTTTCGATTTTTCACTAGGGTGACTTTTTGAAATTTGTTTACTTCGACTGCGTAAATCGAAGCCAAATATTTCTAGTGAATTTATAGATATTTATGTTCTGGATCAATATTTCCAAAACTGTTTACATGTTTACTCTGACCTTTCTCTTTCTTTTGTAAAGTTGACAAGTCTAGATGAAGTATATTCTAATATCGTGGACGATTCTTCAATTAATCAATCAGGGCTTCTTCCTTATCAGACCAATTACCATTCATCCTGAGACATGTATAACTAAATATAAATGAAATCATAATAATTCAGATATTTCATTGTCTATGAAAGGTCTTTCCGACGTGTCACATATGATTATTGTTATTTTTTTGTAGTTGTGGAATGTGACTTTGCTGATGCCGTGTAGTTGAGTATGGTGTGAATGTGTGTAGTAGTTATATAGATTTGTTGTATGTTGAGTGTGAAGATTGAGAAAAGTTGAGTGTGTAGAGTATAGTATGTGAATTTTAGAGTGTAGAGGGAGTGAATGTGTTTTTTATGTGAAAAATAATTAAGACAAGAACTTGCCACACATCTTTTGAGTGTATTACCTGACACACATCCTCTCAAATTTCTATAAACTCAACATTCTACACTCTCTAGTTAAGTTCCCACATAACAAACTCTACACTCACATACCCAATAAATTCCATACCCTCAACACTCCACAAAATCAGCAGGACTACATTCTGCAAACAACTATCAATAACTACAATTATTGTAAACATTATCATAATACATATATAAGAAACTTGTTTGTTTGGGAAGATTAAAGAAGGTTGATAGAGCATAAAATATATTAATTATTATGTTGCGAATGCGCCAATGTTAACATATGTAAAGACTATCAATATAGCATCTAGAGAAAGAAGGAAGATAAGATTCTAATATGACAGGGATGAACTATTTCACTATGGAGGATATTGCACATGAACGAGATATACAGAACTTATTGCGGAGTATTTAAATAAATTCTTATTTTGCATTTGGAATCTTTTCTATTTCCTGCATTGCCTTACTTTTCCAAAACTCAGGATCGTGACAATTATTATTAGAAAAATATTAAATAAAAAATATCTACATTCAACTGAAAACTAAATATTGTAATACATAATTTATGATGATTAAAAACAATTTAACCAAACAATGTTGAATTATAACAATTTACTTTAGTTAAATTTCGTTTTCCTAGAAATATAGGGTTTCATTTTTTACCAAAACGAGATAGTTTCTATCAACGTAACTCACTTCACTTTGCCGTTTTCGTAAATATATATTTTTTATTCTATATGGAGTGTTTTATTCTGGTGTTAACTAAACACATGCACATGAAGAATTCTAGACACGTGCGCGGATGTCACGATGATAAAGGGGAACATGCGGATGAAAATCCTAGCCGCGTGCGGCGTAGATCTACGTAGAAGGAAAACAGGTCGGTTGGGAAGCGTGAAAAATTGTAAGACGTAATATGAGTGCGAGCGAATGTGAGGAATAGCCGTAATTTGCTTAAACAATGCACCGAACCGACGCCAACGGAAAACTACATGTCAAATAGAATAAAATATGCCGTTTATTTTTGTGTTCTGCCTGTTTCCTCAACCTACCACCTTTAAAAGTTCTATTCTTGAGTATTTTATTAGCTTTTCAATGCCAGTCAACGACGCGACGCCGACGATTACATTTCTCTGCCGCTGGTTTTATTGCGGATTTATTATTACACAAACCCAAGACATGGCATTGGGTAAAAAGAGTTCAATGTACGAAAATACTCTTACTGTTATACTCGTTTATGATGTTTTTTTTTCATTTATTTTTTATCATATTTGGGACGAATACTATTGATTAGAAGATTAAGATTAATTAGAATTAGAACTAGATTAGAAGAAGAATTAATTTTGCTCTGCATCTGCCGGGTATAGATTACTAAGTCTTGCCCTCAACTGTCATCAAACATATCTCATATATTTAGTTATATCTCATTAGTAAACTACTGTTTCTCAGATGAGCAGGATCAAGTGACTACAATGCAAGTTTGAAAAAGACCTTTGCACTCGAGCGACGCACAGTGGCCAAACGTGGGCCAAAATTATTCGCCGGTTCGCTCGCTACGAGCGCGCGCTCTTTTTGCAATTTTCTTGGAGTTTTTTGCTCAAGATTTTTCACACAAAATATGAAGTTATGAAGATGACACAAACATCAAAATGCCCCCCAATTCTTCTACTTTCTCATGGTATCAAATTTATTTCAATCTCATTACGATTAAACTCTTGTATACTGCTTTTAAAATGAGCTGTTTTATGAAAATTTGAATCTGAACTTCAATAGGGGTTTTTCACCCTTATCTGTCAATCGAGCAATATGCAACATATTTCAATTTATTCCCCTTTTGATGTACTTTAGCATGGTATTAATATTTTTCTAATAAGTTTTGTGCAGTTATCGATTATAACTTGTTATACAACACATTCCATGCATTTATCGGTTGTTTTCATACAAATCAACATACATACATTTTATCTCTTGCATTGAAATAAGTTTGATACAATGAGAAAGTAGAAGAATTGGGGATCATTTTGATGTTTGTTTTATCTTCATACCTTCATATTTAGTATGAATAATCTTCAGCAAAAGAACTCCTCGAAAATTGCAAAACGTGCGCGCGCGGTCGCGAATGTATTGTGGCCAAAAACAGTCGTTTTTGGACACCACGGCGCACAGCTGTTTAAAGCAATGGTAATCTGCCAAAAACATTTGAGCCCGCGCTCACGTCGGAGTCGATCGCGAAAATCGAAATTCCCAGTGTACTAATCAGGAACAGGTTTATACCGTATGAACGTACATGAAATAAAAAACATATTGATACATATGACAACCACCCCGAGAGCGGATAAGGGTGGAAAAACATATTTTTTGAAAACAAGGTTTTCAAAAAATTATGTTTATTAAAACACCAAAAATGACTGACTTATCATGAACAGATCGGGATAATATTCGTGACAGATTGAAGTAGAAGAGTTGAGGAATATTTCACCACTTATGATATAATTAATATACTTATGTAATTAATATACTTATTAATTAATATACTTAAAATATATTTAATACTATGCCACAAAATACGCTCAAATCGAGCTCAAATGTTTCCCTTCAAACCACTGTGCGACGCCCGAGTAACGCCTGTGTGAACTCGGTCGGCGCTGATTCGATGCCCCGAGTTGCCATGGAGCGCCTGCGGGAAACGGTTCGAGGGCAGAGGGTTAAGATGGTTAAGAAACAGTTGATTACAAATCATTTTCAGTTGAGTCCCAGATCCTCTGGTATTAATAAAGTTTGACTACCCTTCTTCAACGCATGAATAACCAATTGTCAATTTAAACCATTTAAAACGTAAAAAAAATATTGTACTCACCCCATGTTATAAATTAGTTTATTATGAATACTGCAAGTTTCTCTTCTGAAACCTAAACTTTCAACACATAGCATAGACAACCCACGTTACATCATTTCTAACAAATCAACAGTCTTAATTTGCTTGAGTTATGCGTGTTTATAATAATACACTTTACCAGCGCTCAGCTTAGTTATTTATGAATTAAACATGCTCTCACTCACTTTTCAATCGGCTTGTGAAGCGTGTAAATTGCAAATGCGCAAGTCATTATTGAGTCAAGTAAAACAACAGTCAACCTTGATATGCGTTCTTCACCTATACACAACTATTATTATAGATTTTCTTTTATCTGGTAATACCAATATATAAATTGCGTGCAATTTCTATTTGAGGGTTTAAATTTTAGAGGCAGCTTTGGCAAGAGGCAACTTGAATCGTGATTATAAATCATGCTCATATAATATGGGCTCCGGTTGGTGGTGGCGCTGATAAGGCGTGAGCTATATTTACCGAAACGAAAACCAAAACCTCTTTTCTTGTTCTCAGCACGCCAGAGCGTGCCGACGGGGTCGTAAATTACTGAAGCAGTACATAGGTGCAGAGTGTATTTGGTGTATTTGTACTAAATTATAATGCATGTTGGCGACATCTGCAAATATTTATCGTACTTGTTTGGGTGTCTAGGTGGTTTGCATAAAATTTAATATTGCTTATATAACCTGGTATTATGTGTTATTTTCCAACTCTCCACATCTGCAATTAATTTTCATCCTGCCAGTGTTCATACTCGTCCTCGGAAGTAATATTGAAATAGTTGCAAGGAATCATGACTGGTTATATTAAATAATTATAATCATCTGATTATAGATTCAAAACCGATTCAAAATGATAATGATCAAGGTATACTTATTTGTAACCCTTTCTCATATTATTCTTTGACCAAATATTTATAGTCCTCCAGTATTCATGAGATTTTATAAGGTTCAGAATCAGGTTCTATGCGCTTAAAGGAGGCGGCATCTACCAAACATCACTGAGTCGATTATAATTTTAAATGTGATTCTAGACACAAGGCTACTGATTTTAGGCAAGGATAGTTGCATGAAAAGTACTAGGAACACAGGGGATAGTTAATTGAGAGAGTATAGACAGTCACGAGTTCACAGTACTGAAGCGTTTCTTATTCTTCTGAGCATAGTAGTTTATGCATTGTTTATTTAAGCAACCTATATTTGGAACAGAACTTGACCTATTGCACATTGGATTTCAAGGATGTAGGACATGATTGTAGCAGAGGTAAATTTAATTCTTCTTTCAGTGTGGTGAATCTAATGTATATCAGTATAACCAGAACTCCAACCCGGACTTAGTGCTCAGTTTCTCCATGGAATCCTTTTTCAGACTTTCTCGATCTAAGTACGACCATTGGAGATGGTCATTATCAAATGTGTTCTGGATCCTGCTGATATTCATACTGTTCTCAGCTAGCAGTATTGCTCTCACTGATTCCTGAAATTATTTGATGAACTATCTTAGAACACTGTCCATGGGATCCATAACCAAAAGTGATAGCAATTATGATGTTAGTAATGCACTCCACATAATTGTATTAGATATACGGCTAAAATTTATTAACCAGGAGAGTGTGTCAATTGTCCAAAACGGATTTGTTTGAAATTTTTTGTACGTGTAGTACATATATAGAAATAAATTGTGTTAATGGGATTTTACCCCGTTTTGAGTCTTTTTCCCAAAAAAAAAATAAAAAAAAGTTTGGTATATATGCTTAACGGCATCATCATGTATTACTTACGTGGCATAGCATCAACACGCGGGCATGAGGACCGACCTTGTCGCGCCAAACGCGAGTACACGTATGAGTATACAGCGAGCAAACTTTGAAATTTTTTTTGGCCAAACGACTCAAAACAGCATAAAGTCCCGTTAACACAATTTATTTCTACATATATATACTACACGTAGAAAAAGTTTCATTCAATTTGGTGTTGGACAATTGCAACACTCTCCTTGTAAGAGAAGGGAAATTTATATTTAAACATATATTGAATTACTTAATCTTTAATTATATACAAACTGAAAGTTTATTCGATAAAAACAATGTAATCAACAAGTATAGAAGATACTAACGTATTAATTTATTTATCGTAATCCATAATGTGTTGCAAAATTTGAAATAAGTAAAAATAACTCTCACACATTTTACGCGATTTCGAAAATAAATATTGTTTCATCTCAGGATATTAAGTAAGTATCCTTGTACACTGGTGAAGCTGCGAGACTGTGAAGTGCGTGGAACTTGTGTGTATAGCTTCATAAATCACAAAATGGCAATTACCGCGAAAATACTCGCTGTATCTGGCGGGCTAAACTACAAGTAAAAGTAGTCGTCGTTAACGTCATCCGTCTATCGCAGGCCGGGCTCCATGCACATTTCTGCAGCCACTCGACTGCAATACGCCGTAACCTAGATTTTTGGAATGAAGAAACTACGAATGCATGTGTTGAACTATTGTGCTTGTTGGTAATCGATCTAAGAACTAGAATTAAAAACACTTTCGATATTTGAATTTTTAAAAATTTACATCAGTTCACTTTTCCATTGTACCGCTTAGCAATACCCTCTCTTACCAATCTCTAAATGGCTGATTGTCATTTTTATCTAGATATAAAAATGCCTATTTTTCTTTTTAAATTAAGTTTCAACTTGTAGGGATTGAATCGCATCGTGTTTTTTTTGTGGTGAAACAGGAATATGTCTAAGAATAAGATTGAGCTTGAAGGTGGGACTGAGACTTTCAGTGGAATTTGGGTTAAGAATAGAACAGTGCTTAAGATTGAACTGGGTATTGGAATTTGGAATAAGATTGTGATCGTTGTTGGGGTCCTAACGGACATCAGTACGTGATTTATGAATAGTATTAGGATTGTCAGATGGTATGATTGGGATGGGTTAGAAGTTCTTAAGGTCAGCTATTTAATAATATATAAGTTTAAGCTTATATATATATATTTTTAGCTTATAAACCCGACGCATATTACGCTCTCTTCGTAAAATATTAATTAGAATATAGATCAAATCATAAAATAAGCGAGGCAAAGAAAAAAGTTAAAATCAAAGATTAACCTAGTCTGCATAAAAATATTGAAAGGAGAAGTGTAGCAAACATTGTTACAACACACATAGACCACAAAAAACGTCAAATAAACTAAAACTAAAAAACAAAGCGCAAACAGAAAGCGTTGTAGCGGCAATCAGACAAGGTTCAAAAATAAATAAATGATTACATGTTCTTCTTTCATATGTCAATGTCTGGGGTCGTTCAAATAAGACTGTATGATAGTAGTTGTGTGAATGAGTTAGGAAAAATCATACTACTTACTCTCATATATATTTCAAACTTCACACTAAAAATTGCCAAATTCAATATAACGTATGAATTTAGACAATTTTGAAAGCTTTATTGTAGTCATTATTCGCCAACAATTAACAGCGTGAATACGACAATATTTGACAATGTGGTTTATTTGTCTTTGTTGGAAGGTTTTGCATATGCGGTAAACTTTGTACACGTGCGACTCGTGCCGCAATTGAATTTACATAATTATTCCACGCCGGATGCAAGGAGAAGTATAAAAGGCCACTCATATAAAGCCCGCACAAAAACAACAATACGCACTGTATTTTCCTCCGCTTGCACACTTTATTTTCATTTGAAATTTTTATACTTTGTATTTTTTTTGTTAATGTTGCAAAGTAAATACTTGCATGCCACCGTAATTAATTAATGCTTTAAACTCCAGGGTGTAATAAAGTGTCGAGTGTGCAACTGTGACTTGCACAAAAAACGTATTATTGATATTTATGTGCACGAATAAAGTGATATGAACAGGAAATATGCGTCAAGTGCAGTTTTAATGTGCTAATAAAAGGAATATATGACCGCAAATCGGTGAAGAATGTTCTGAACGCTATGAGGTTAGGAAAACTTGGTCTGTAATTTGCATGAATGATGATGTTGTGGGAATTTTATGTGCATCTTATTATTCCCCTGAGCGGCGTTTTATTTTCCTTTGGAATTATGCGGAAAAGTTTATTCCGGGCAGATAGAAAGTTATTTATAAATATTTAAATAAATTTAGTATAATTTTTGTTATAAGGCAAGCGGTGATTAAATTTAGATTTCTTAAAGTTTGAT
>WSZQ02074059.1:0-17735 GCA_019419845.2 Weissflogia rhopalogaster
TGACCTCTCCTTTTATACTCTCCGCCATTGGCAGGTGGCTCCCTCTCCTTCCGGTAATAATTTTGAATTTTTAACATGTAGTTCAAGGAGAGGGTTTCAAAACTTTCAACTGCTATAATCAAAACTGCGTTATTTTACAATAATTTCAATAATTATAATTTCGATAAGAAACGTTTTTCCAAGCTTATATTTCTTCCCATTCTGTCTGTTCATAGGTTGTATAGCGTTTGACGCCTACCTAAGATGTCAAGTCCTGCGACGAGCGAGTTGTCAGTAAATCCAAGCGAGTCATTAACCCCTTACCCCACATTTACTTCCGATTGAGTAATAAATGTAGGCGCACATCGAGTCAATCGTAAAAATGTCGGGCATCGCCCGTGGCGATTTAAAATTTGCCCCTTCTACCATATTAGACATGTCAAACGATGACGATATATCGATATTTATTGAAATCGATATTTTCAATGTTTCGATATATCGATATCAAAATAACGTCTTGAAAATATCGATATGAGCAATATCGATCAAATGGAAATTCCACAGGAACGCCATCTGTATATGAGTTTCAAAACTAATTGCAGTTCCCAACCATATATAGTGACATTATTTCACATGGAATCTCAGCGTTGTACCGAACATATATTCGTGATTATTTGTTGGTATCATCTTCTTCTTCTTCTTCTTCGTCCTTGATAGACAGTACTTAGCCTGTTCCTCTTCAGTGTTCGCCCCGGAAATTATAAAATATAAAAACTTATTGTTAATCTTATGACAACGACGAAAATCGATATTTAAAGTAATACTAACAATAATAATACGTATATCGATCTATCAGTCTTTCCAACAAAGATAATATATAAATAGGCATGAAACAAGCCAACCTTGCTTCAGCTATTGAGAGACTTATCGCACTGTTTGAGGTCTAAAGTAAGCCAGCTCGAATTTTCTTGTTTCCGATTCCTCTGAAGCATGTATGCCCTCCAATATCTCGGTGTAACTCTTATTGTACATTCTCGCATCTCCCCTGAGACTCCTAAGGGCCTCCCAGTTTGGCAACCTCTCTTATAACCGTTTTTACGGCGAAGAAAAGGAGGGATTTGTGTTAACTAGATGTCTGACTTGAAATGAATCAGAAAAGAATAAATATCCATAAACCAATTAATTCAAAGGAATAAATTCGTTATTTTCTATAAGAAGTGAAATTGAAAACTATTAAAACAAAATTTAATAGTGTGTAAAAACACCATTACCAACTTTATGGCATTTATACATGACTTGGCATAAGGGAATTTCAAGTTCAAGTCCTGTCGAAGACATTCATGATTTTCTCTTTCTCATTATTACATTCGTGCAATCATAGTTCATGACAATACCACCATATTGTCATGTGCGTTCGAGAATGTAAAATCTCTAAAAAGTGATTACTTCAAATGGCGTTAGGTTAGAAACGTTTATTATAATCGTCATTTCAGTCTACTATAAAGATTTGTACGTTAGGAAGACATGGGAAGACATTGAGTATAGGCTAGAAGCGTGCGTTAATGGTACATAACTATACATGCGTAGGGACGGGGATGTTGGGCGTACAGCTGGAACCAAGTGCCCCAAAAACCATTTACACACGAGTATCACCCAACGAGTTCTTAATGTAGAAATATTAATATATGTCACTTGGATTTTATTAGTTTTATTAAAGGAGCCACGTTATGGGACCGTGTTCTAAGGGATGGTCTGATAGCTGGACCTAGAAATCCCAAGAGCTATAGAGGCTTGAAAGAACTGGCAATATGCCAACAAACAAGATAGAAGAAGATGAAGAAGAAGAATTTACGATCACACACAATGTCTATCTTATAATTTAATGCCTGAAAAGGCATGCTAATGTGAACCCCCCTTCCAGATGACAAAGTTGTTTGGATAGATATTCACCATAATTGGACACACAAAAGTTGGCAGGCAGAGAATCGTAAGACGAGGTTTCGGACACGTTGTCGAAGTCTTCTATAGGTGTGGGTGTGCTGTTTTGTGGACTTGGCGTGCTTGTTCCTGTTGTAGATGGAGGTGAAGAGCTTTCTGGCATTTGTTGCGGATGTTGAGAAATGGCTGATGCGGGCAAGTTGGCGGCATTTTCGCTTTCTCTGTGTTGTTGTTCCGAAATTGTTGATGTGCCTTTTTCGCTGTTGGCAGGTTGTTGATTAGGTGCCTCTTTGGCGACGATATATGGTTGTAGCGAGGGATCTGCGCTCGCCGGAATGCCTCTTCGCGCGATAGCGATCAGGAACCAAGTTGAATTCCATGTATCCAACGTTGGTTCCTGGCATTTGGTTATTAACTGTTGTTTTAAGTGTTTTTGTGTGTGTGTGTGTGTGTGTGTGTGTGTGTGTGTGTGTGTGTGTGTGTTGATGCTGCACTGGCAACGTCAGTATTTGGCCGAATGCTTGCACATGTGTTCGGAGATCGAGGCGAGCAAGGATCCCAAACACCTTGGTTCGATCATCAGCCACCTGCATTAACTCGAAGAATCTTTCAGCTTCGGCGAACCATGCTTTCATGTTGGCTGGGGTTGATGTAATGGTGTTGAAAAGTTCTCCCAGCTCGGAGGTGATTGCTAGTTGTTGCTTCTCCATTGATGATGATGTGTGCGTGTTTGTGTGCTTGTTGTGATGTTTTGTTGATTGTGCGGCACTTCCGATCCACAAAAAATTATAATGTTCAATAAATCACGTTTAATTAGATCACGTCGGGGTCACCAATTATATGGGGTACGGAGTTAGTTTTCTGCTACCGCACGCGTAACATCGCTGTTCCCTTCGTCTGTCCATTGTTAGCTATTTCTACTTGTGTGATAAATAAACTATTCTTCATTCCTAAACAATTGCATCATCATTCCGCAATCAACGGCACACCGTACCCCACAATACTTAAGTGACTTGCCTTCTTATCGTAACTTAAGGCATGTTACGTATGAATCGTAAGTAATGTTGTAGCCAAACGTTCCGATTCGGGCAGAATAACAGAATAACATCCCTACATGTATCGAGAATGACCAGATTTCGATACCTGAAATACGGTTACAAAAATATATAAAAAGGGGGTCATGCTTCAAAAAGCCTTGGAAATTGCTCTGAACTGCGCGGGGACACTCCGGTATCATAATTTAAGCAGCATTACTTAGGTTCACCGAAATCTGCCATATACGAACCGTGTAATAAACGGAACCCTTACAATATAGGCGTATTTTCCCTCTCCGTTGGTTCGTACATGTAATCACCTGTTATATACTCCAAAAGTAATGGGGAAGGGTAATTCGCTACTGGTAATTTTAGTTGGCTATAATGCCTTAAGTATTATTACTTAATAAATATTGCTTAATTGACAAAAGGGCAAAAAATAAAATTTTATCACAAAATTCCAGGAGGGAGGCTGGGCGGGCCTTCGACTTTGTAGTTATAAATAGTTCTTTTCAATGATAATTTGATAACAAAACTGTTTATGTAATGTTTATTTAATCTTCCACGTCTTCGAGATAATAGAGAAATGCGTCGTTTTCGTAAGTTGGAAAGTAGAACCTTAAAAACGGAAAACTATTAATTATTTGTTAATTAGACTGAAAACTTATATAAATTACATTTTGAAATATTCATAATTTAATCCTTTAAGTAAACGCTTAAACTAATATGAAAAGGCTTTTACTTCCATCTTATCAGATTCTAAAGTTTTTAAGCAAAATGTAGGCTTTATTTTTTTGCAATAATTTTGGTTTTCATATTAACTAAATTTCATTTAAAAATGATGTGAATTATTTATTAACACTTTATTTTTTACATTGGTAATAAAAATTGTATTTACAAAAAAGTGTACAAAAATCTAATGGTAAGACGTAATAAACGATAACAAATCGTGGAAAACACGAGAACAATCTGTGAAAAATCAAAATCTATGATAACTAATACTCACTTGCGCATATCTCCCGCTGGTACATAGATGGCGCCATGGCACATGTCAAATTTCCTACGAGCTAGTCTAACCTATATTGTGCGAAAAATATCACAGAATTCAATTATACGTTAGTTACATACATCCCTCGTTACGAAATTATTAATACTTTAGCGATATCTAGTAAAAAAAACAAACATCTGGTCGATTCTATCCCATAAAAATACATTTGACGTGTAACCTCACATGTAAAGAAAGTTTTAAACCAATCACAATGTTTGGAATGTAACTTATCATTTATGTTATTATTACGTAAGACGTTACACTTGCCTTATTATACCCAAATCATGACTTAAGTAATGTAACTGAAGTCATGAGTAAGGTCACGTATCTTAAGTAATGTAACTAAGTATATTTTGCGACACTCGTAATTATTAGAATTAAATTTTAAAATTTAATTGGTTTAGATTAACCTCTTTCTCTCACAGCCATTTACCTTACCAAACATTTTCAAAGTTACTTGAGCTTTACCTAACCACAAAAAAAAGAAGTGATTAAAAATCCTTTATTTTTATAAAGGCCATTTTTTATCACTACTCCTTGGCCCGATTTTCAAACTCCCCCGACCGTATTTACCTCCGCGTAAGAAGTCATAGCTTGCTTCCTTCTTGTTGAAAGTCTCGACGAGGTTCTTCACCAATGATGACGTCCCAGACGTGCCTGTGCATCCGATTTTAACGTCGTCCACTTCCACGTCGGCTCTCTCGCGGAGATCTTCTAAACTTGAGCGCTTAACATCAAAACAAACCTCCTCGCAGAATGGCGATGCGTCGCGTCGACGTGGCAATACTGGCGTGAATGCCTTCCGAGACGTGGCAAAGTCCATCTTCGGAGATTTTCGTAAACCAGCACTGAACGTAAGCCGGTCCACATCTTCGACGTTCTTGTGAGTCGATTTTGAGGATAGAGTGTTTTTGAGGTTAGCATCGTTCTGCTTGAAAATATTCTTGCTTAGCCGATTCGCTTGACGTATGTCCGAAGTAATAATTTCATTTCTAGGTTGGGTATTGGCGACTTTTGTGAGGTTAGTCTGCTTAGCTGTAGAATGCTTAACCTTGGCAGGTTTTGTAACCTCAAAACTACGTTTCCCACGCGCACAGGCTTCGTCTATGTTGACTTTATCCAAATGTTGGGTTTTTAAGAAACGATTTCTGGTGAAATTTTTCGGAACGTTGCGTAACTGTAGGCGTTGGTCTTGAATTTTAAGGTTATTCTCAATCGGTTCTTTTCTAACCTCTTTACTAACCTCCTTCCTAACCTCTTTTGGGACCTCCCTCCTAATCGCTTTAGGGACCTCGCTAACATCTTCTCTTAAATTTCCAACATAAAAATATGGCTTTTCATGGAGGAGTTTATCATTTTGGGCATAAGCCGCGTCGTTTTTCAGGAAATCAATATTTTCATAATTCGGAAAGGGGTCTTCATCTTTCTGAATTGACTGACTAAAATCATCGCATGATTTCGTGCAAAACTCATCGTCTTCTAACGGATGCAACGAGCAATTTTCAACGCTTTTCGAAAGATTCCCAACGTGATGACCGATTGTCTGATGATTACTCACACGTTTGAAGATCCTCGTTGTCAGCTCCGATCGTGGGGTCTTCTTCTTAAGGTTGCTTTCAAGAGGTTTTGGTTGAATACAGTCCGTGCTGCAAGATTTCGAAATATCCGTGTTGTCCATCATCAAAATTGGTTTACCTTCAGTGATTGGCTCCAGAGCGAGTGGACTTCGATGACCAGTATTGGTAGGTGGCGCTTCTGGCGTGTTGCTACCACTCGACGCCGGGCTGATTCCCTTAAAATGCTGAATGTCGAAGAGAAGATCTGAAGGCGTGACATGGCCAACGGAGAGGTGAATTGAGAGCGATTCGAGCCACACTTCGATGACTTCAAACGGTGGCCTTTGGAAATAATTCGATATTTTCGATTTTACGCTTAGTTTTCTTAAATTTTGCTTTGCTTTGTTATCAAGACAATCTTACCTCTTATCAGGATTTAGATCCGTACAAAGGAAAGCCACTTGAAAGAACGCCTCCGGACACGATGTGCAGAATTTCTCACGAAAATCGCTCTGATTCAGCCCGAAATCATTACTACGCGGCAGGAAGTCCGGATCGGCCAGCACTCTTCCAATAATCTCACAGCAGACAATCCCGAAACTGAAGATGTCCACCTTTTCATCATATTTATTACCTTTCATCATTTCGGGCGCCATCCAGTAAGGGTTGCCAACCACGGTGTAGCGTTTCTTACGTTCGTTGCGTCTTTGTTGACTCGTTGAGGTGGTAATATTCGTAGAACGGCGAAAACTATCCGTATTTTGGGAGATGATTCGTGCCAGACCAAAATCAGCCACGATCACTGTTCTATCCTGAACGAAAACTTTCAGGTTAAGTTTTTAATTTTAAAATTAAAAATTTAACTTTAAGCTTAAGTAAAAAATAAGTTAAACTTACCTCTCGTACAAGACAGTTGTGTGAATTCAAATCACGATGTATGATGTTCATTGAATGCAGGTAGGCCATTCCTGCTGCAATGTCCCTGGCGAACGAGACACGCTGTTGCCACGGCAGGACTTGCTTGTCATCCTGCAGTAATTCCGTTAAAGTTCCTCCAGCTATATATTCCGTTACGAGGTGTAGTTTTCTTTCTTTGTAGAGCACTCCAATGAAACGGAGGACATTGTTGTGGTGCAGACTTCGTAAAACGGCAACCTTTAAAAATAAGAACATAACCTATGATTTTATCTATTGTCTAGGGATTTTTGTGGTAATTTTGAACTTACTAAATTTTAGAAGTTTTTTTTCTAGGGAATTATGAGGTAAACTATTTGTAAATTAACAAATTTTGTTTTCTACAGAAATTTAGTGATTTTGTAGTAACCTTCATTATTAGTTAAATTATGTTAACCTATAATATATCTAATAGGTTAGGGATTTTTGTGGTAGTTTTGAACTTACTAACTTTTAGGTTTTTCTCTAGCGAATTATGCAGTAAACAATTTGTAAGTTAACAAACTTTGTTTTCCACTAAAATTTAGTAATTTTTGTAGGGAATTCCGTAGTAACCTTCATTATTAGTTAAATTATGCTAACCTATGATATACCTCATAGATTAGCATAATTTAACCTAAACTATTTAGAGAATAGTACTAACCTCTTTCAAAAAATTCTTCTGCGCCTCCTCATCGACCCTGTACAACTCCTTGAGCACCATAACCTCCTCCGTATCCCTCGTCGTCACTTTGAACACCTGCCCAAAGAAGCCCTGCCCCAGTAACTCACCCTTAACCAGGTCGGAAGCACGAAACACTCGCTGTTGTGGTTTAGCCTCTAAAAACGAATACGCTCTGGACAACTCATTGGGCCTCTTCGTATGCGTATGTAAATCGTCCAGCAATCGACTCATTGAACTGCTACGCTCTTTATCCAACGAAGGCTTCGCTTCAAGGTTATTCTTTCTTCGGAGCAGATGGCGTGAACGTGCATAACCTCCTTCGTCTCGTCGTTTAAAAAGTCTTTCCTTGACCTCAATTGGTATTACTTGCATAGGCGTATTGGAAACAGGCGCATCAGGACTGGGAAATGTTAGGAGTTGCGTTGGAGCATCCGGAATATTTTCGCAAGACTTGACATCATCACAATCGAGTTTAGAATCCTCAAGAGACCTCTGTGGAATGTTGCTATCACTAGTTGTTGTCAAAACCGACTTTGGGCAGCTTTTTGAAGCGTCTAGATGGCGTGTTATCGTTCCTGGATCATGCTCTATTGTTAACTGTAACATAACCTAGTGTCACAACTATTTTTGTAAACTAAACTTTTAACGAAGGTCCTCCACAGATTGACAAATAAATTTTGAGGTTAAATCAACCTTTACTAACCTGTAAAACCGTTTCAGAGTATTTTAAAATATTCTCCACACTCTCCAACGGTTTATCCTTCACCGGCGTTCCATTAATCTCCAAAATTCGATCGCCTATATGCAGTGACATCATGTCATTATTGACATCTAACCTAAAAATGGAATAACCTAACTTTACCCAACTCTTAATCTGTCAAACCAAACGCCAACCAAATAAATAATCTTAAAAATAATTACCTGAATGCCGTCGGTGATAGATAGCAGCAGAATCGGCAGGCGGTCGTTAGAAATGTTAGCGCAAAGCAGCTAAACTTGGCGCGTACTTGCCACATTAGCCTAATGTAGGTTAGGTGAGGTTAGACGTTAAATCTGTGTGCGTATGTGTGTTGTGTGTGCGTGTCGGAAGGTTAGAAGTGGTTAACCTACTGTGATATCGTGAGATGGCTCTGGCCGATCGGGTCCGCTGTCAGTTTGATGCCCTTCGTGCCGGTGGGCAATTCGACGAGTCGAATCGAATGCGGTTTCCGCGCTGATAGGAAGGGATAGCGTTTGGCGGCCATTTTCTTGGTAAGTGGCTGCATCTGTTGGCGGTAGCAAACACCGCAATAGAGTTTCGAGCGTTCGACGAGCGCGTACGAGTCCCCATCGCCGATGAAAATTCCACAGAGGGCACAACAGAAGCACTCCGGGTGGAATTTATGTTCGCCGGCTACCATTACGGGGCCTGTTATAACCTAAAATTGTCAAATGTGACCACAAGAACGCTTCAATCGCTTGACTAATAAAGATGAGTAATGAAAACATGTTGGAATCTCGCAGGTTATGTTGCAATCAATTTTAGTGATATTTTTCTAGGGAAATGGCCAAAAAGTACCAAACTAAACAATTTTTGTTTCCCTAAAAATTTAGTGATCATTAATCTCTAAAAATTAGTGATTTTAATCTGGGGAATTTTATGGTTAAGTTATCACACTAGCATTTCATTATTCAAATTATTCATAACCTAACAATTACATCGCGTATTCGTAACTTAACCTAATTTGATAACGCTATGGGCTCATGTAGGCACATATTCAACTATCAATACAGTTTATAACCTAAAAATTATTGTGTTATAACCTATAAATATCAACAAAAACATTCTTCTTTAATTCTAGGAAGTTTTGTATAAGAAATGTTAGTAGACAAACAAATTTTGTTTTCCACTAAAATTTAGTTATTTTTGCCTTTCTAGAATTAATTCCAGAGAGGTTATGTAATAGTTACGTGTTTGAGGTTACGTTAAACTTTACAAACCTGTCCACAGTGTTGACAGCTCTCCCCAAACCGATTCCAATAATCATTCTTACAGAATAAAAGTCCATCCTTCTCAAAATACCAGCTCGATAACAGAGAATCGCACACGGTACACCGAAAACACTCCACATGCCAATCCTGCTGAAGTGCGGAAACGCACTCGCTCGCCACTAGGGAATTAAGACAACCCGCACAAGCAGCCGTCTGCGAATCGCTATCATCTGAAAATTTCCACTCATTAGAACAACCCGCCATCGTCAAAACAACCCCTTCGTGTAGAGTTTCCCTCCTACGAGGAAAAAAAGACACAAATGTATCTCAACCCACGCAACTGCCACCTTCATCCCGGTGACAATAGCTTTCCAAGAGAAAACAGCAATAAAATACATTAAAAACATGTGCGGAGCGTGATTAATGTGTTGATAAGATAGTAGGGGACTTACCTGGTTCGCTGAGCTGCTCCATTCTTGATTTTATCAGCGATTTCTATCGGTTTTTATCACTTTTATTAGGTTCAAACTTCGGGCGAGAACATTCGTCATTGCTGGCAACTGCGGAAGAACTGTGTCAAAGATGGCAACCCACTATACACCAAAAATTATTTATAAAAAATGTTAACAAAAACAAAATAGAGTTAAGAACTAAAGAACATAGCAGGAAACACTTATATTTTTATTATAGAAATATTTTAAAATGATATTAAATTTCTGTGAATTGTTGAAATAGTTTTATATTTTTGGTAGTTTTCAGAAATTTCAAATTTTGGAAGGCTGTAACTTTCCATATATATGTTTATAGGATTTAGAAATGACTACTGCGTTTGGTGTACGAATTCTTCTTCCATTACCGTTCTTCTTCTTCTATATTCTTATATTTTAGTGCTTTATTACTTTAGTACAAACATGTAATTTTCCAAAAATCTGTTTTTGAATCTCAAATCTCAAAACTTTGTCAACTTTGAAAACCTGCAACGCCCTTATTAGAAGTCTCAGAGATTTAGGAATGATCTTGTTCGATGCAGCAACTCTTCTTCTTTTAGCCTGTGTCCAGAAAATGTTTATTTTCCAGAAACCTGCTTCTTGAATTTCGTAAATTTTTCACCCGTAACGACCTTATTAAAGGACGCATAGATTTTCGAATTTACGGTTTTGTTGAATGCAGCCTCTCTTCCTCTTTCATTTAACGTTTAGAAAATTGTCCTATCTCCTTTAGTTTACCCAGAGTATTTTATTTTCCGAATCGTGTTTTTCAAAAATTCCGAAAATTCTTAACTTCATAGGGCTGTAATATCTTTACTAGAACACCCAGAGATTTAGATATAATCTTATCTGAAGAGTGACTGCTCTTTCTCTTTTATTTCACGTTGAGAAAACATTTGTATCTATATTAGTTTAGGCGGAACATTCTATTTTTGTAAACGTGAAAACCCTTTTTTTAACCATGCATCATATTAATTACATACGAAAATACACGAATAACTACGAAGTGAGCGTGTCTGTCAATTTTATGTCAGATCTGTCAAATGTCAACGGCGCCGACTTCGACCAACCCCCCACGATTAACCAAACGTGCCGAGTCACGCGCGTCGAATTAGCGAATGCGAACAAACGCGCAACAACGAAGTGAGAGCAGCACATTCGCAGCGACAGCGTAAAAACGGACAATCTGTGCGTGTGGCCATATGCATCCTTCCACCGACGTGTAAACACCAAGCGTGCATCCGCGAAAGTCATATCAAAAACTCTGATATTCTGCTCACCAGATCAGTGTGCTCCCGCGTGTTTGTGTGAGGTGAATTCCCAGTGTAAACGCGAGTGTGCGCATACGTGTGTGTGGTGGCGCGTGAGAGCGTCGCGTGTGGCGAACACTAGTGGCGGGCACCCCATGCAGACGACGACGGTCACAACTAACACGACGACGAGATGATCATCGAAGATCCGGATGCGTTCAAGACCTGGCTAACGGCCGTCCTCAAGCCCATGTAAGCATCACCAGCAACTCGCATATAATTATGTCCACATAACCCCAATGTTATGAAATTGTCCTACATAGTGTACACTTGCTAATTGGATGCATCTTTCTTGTAGATGTGTGGCTGATCCAGAAGCTCTAGCCAAGTATGTGATTGCTCTGGTGAAAAAGGACAAGTCGCCGGATGCATTGCATACAAGTATGGTGAATCAACTTCAAGTGTTCTTACAAGAAGGTAAATATTTCAATCAAATGTTCTAAATACTAGTAAAATCACCACTCTTGTTATCACCTTTGTTAGTACGTACACAGACGTGTATCAGATAGAAAATTGTGGTTTTCTTAGATTTAATTCATTTAGTTGGTAATCTATTTGTCCCAACACAGGGTTATAATGGTGTATATTCGGTTGCATACATTTTCGTAATAAGTGAATGTAATCTAATTAAATGTTTTTCTAATGTTATTTTGCTTGTAACTGCACAATTCGAGCTTAATACAGTGCATGTTGCCTCTGGAAATCATGTGAAATGAGAAGAATAACATTTGAATATGAATAATGAACATTTTTTTAAGAATTGAAACTTTGACTCAATTACAATTTTGAAAATATACTCAGGGTAATCTGTTTTACAGCCAAAATATCAAAGATTATGAACATTTCCATACATGCTTTAAAAGAATTGGAGGTGAGGCTTCTTTCTATGTTTTAATTAAGTTTATGCCTCGTATACCAAGGGCGGTGCAGTCCTTTAAAGTGAATACATCTCACTTTAAAGTACTGTAAGACTGTTTTAACTTTTGAAAAAGGTGTTTTTGAAAATGTCGTTTTATGGCCGAGGCAATAATGATAATTTAATGCTTCGTATGCGGTCTGGAAGTAGAAGAGTTCCTGATTGTTGTTAAGGCTTGACAAGTTCATAGGGCGAATAATAAGGTTGTAATCGACCTTTAAAAATGACAACTTTTCTAAAGTTTCAAAAACACGTTTTGATAATATTAAAGATAATCAAATGTTCATAGGATGAAATAAAAGGTGAAGAGTTGTTGCAAAGAATAAGACCATCCTGATATTTGTGTAGTTTTATATAAGAGCTCTAAATCGCGTCAAAGATGATATATTTTCGTAATTTTAAAAAACATGTATTTCCTAGGTAAACTAATGAGGGAAATCCTATTTTATTGACAAGAAATTAAATAGAGAGTTGTTGTGTCGAATAAGATCTCTTTAAAGTTCACAGAGTTTCGATTTTGAGAAACATGTTATCGTAAAATGCAATTTAAGACTAATCTAATGAAGATAATTAAATATTCTTAGGGTGAAATGAAGGAGGAAGAGTTGTTGCGTCGTATAAAGTCATTCTCATATATATGATGTTATTAATAAGGGCGGCACAGCATTTTAAGTTGGGAGATTTTCGAAAATCTCCAAAACACGTTCTGAAAAAAATCAAATATTCGGTTAAACTAAAAATAAATGAAGCGCCTAACGCTTCAGGGAGGTGTTGTTGGTTCTCTTGATGTTTTATTCTAGCCTATGAGACTTATATTAAAGAAATGGATGATGTTCAAAGTTGATTCATTTCATCGATTTTTAGAAGCAACGCTTTGGTAAATGTAACAAGCTTCGCCACCCTTCAAACTTGACAAAGTTAGAAAAAACGTGCAGACAAATCTTATCATAGTTGCCATGCTTAGACAGTTGTTTGTGAATAAGAGTTTAAATGTTTTTTTTGTTCTTGTCGTTTATAAATGGCTGTATTCAATGTTTTCTAACAATGTTTATTCTTGCAGAAACCAAGCCATTCGTGGATCAATTATTCAGTACACTGAACAACCAAGCTTACCTTAATTCAGTCGTGCCTAACACAAATCCGCCGAATCCGTCGGCAACGGTGCTCACCAAGGCGGAGCTGCCGACAAAGGCGGCGCTCAACAAGCCCGTCATTCCGGTGGCGGAGATCGCCGCGCTGTCGGAGACGCTCAATGGCAAGGGCGCCGCTTCGGCGGTGAAGCGGGACGAGGAGCGCAAAGACGCACGTGGCACGCTCGAAAGCGCCAAGGAGAACAAGGAGCGCGATACTAAAGACAGGGAGAGTAAAGATGAGAAGGCGGGAGGTCGTCGCCGAACGCGTCGACGCTCCGGGAGTCGCGGGCGGTCACGATCGCGGTCGTGGGACCGCGGCCGACGGTCGCGTTCCAGAGATAAGGATAAGCGTGAGCGAGCACGCGGATGGCGTGCGAAGAGTCCGTACTTTCGCGGTGGACGGTATCGTAATCGATCGCCGCCACGATCGCGTTCGCATAGTCGATCGCGGTCACCAGTGGAGGCGCAGACTGTTGGTGGGGTTGCCAGTGGTGGTGGAGAAGATGAGGTTAAGCAAGCAGCAGTAGTGCCAGTGCCGGCCGGCGAGGCTCGTAAACGACGGTGTCGCGACTACGACGAGGAGGGGTATTGTATGCGTGGCGGTATGTGCCCGTACGATCACGGCGTCGACGCTGTCGTGCTGGAGGATTCGGCACTAAGTCGTGTGCTGTATCCGAATGGAGCGAGTGATAGCATCCTGGGAGCGCCGCCGACTGCTGGGCATATGATGCCACGGCCCGGTCCTCCGGGTCCTCTTACGGTGGAATACAATCCGCAAGCGCCGCAGATGTGGCATCAGCGTGGACCTGGTGGAGGAGGATTTCGTGGACATCGAGGTGGTCTCAATCAGGGACCACCTCGGGTAAGGGTAACTTAACCTTTTTTTTCTACAAATGCATGTTTTTCATTCATTTTAGTAGCGAAAAAATATTTTTAAATGCTTAAAAAGATTTTTTAGAACTTTAAAGAATAGTATCTCATGTTCTTTGTTAGGTTTTATCAAATTTATCATAATAGTAATTGTATTGATCATTGATCAATAATATAACCTTTTATTGGTTTCTTTATTATACTTTTTTAACCTTAAAAACATTAGATTAAGTTTAGACTTCGTTCATTTTTACGTTAAAGATTTTGATTTTCTCGAGATTAAAATATTTTTTAAATTGTTTAGATGCCAATGTTTCATGGCGGTGGTCCACCCCCAGTAATGCCCCTCAACAACATGCAACGCGAGTTAATAACAGTGCCAGTGTTGGGTATTGAAGCGCCGCCGCCGATGGACAAGTACGGCTTTGGCGGTCCAGCCTCGATACCGCTGGGTGGCTATCAACCGGACGGGCCCGGTGGGGGTATTGGCGGTGGTGGCGGCGTCTTCAAGAAGAAGCAGTTCGACTTTAATCGGTTAGGCGCACGCGCCAAGAATCCGGCCAACTGCTCGCTGGAGCTGAAGAAGGTACCCACCGGCCTCAACAACATCACCCACCTGAACAACCACTTTGCCAAGTTTGGCAAAATCGTCAACATTCAGGTGTCGTTCGAGGGCGATCCGGAGGCGGCGATTGTTACGTTCTCTAGTCACGCCGAGGCGAACGCCGCCTACCGCAGCACGGAGGCTGTGCTCAACAACCGTTTCATTAAAGTGTTTTGGCATTCGGGCGGCGGTGGCGGTGCGCCGGGTGAGGCGAAGGATGGCGGCGTACTTGGTGGTGGTGTGCCGCCGGTGCGGTCCATTAAGGAGCGGCTTGGGCAAGGCGGGAATGTGCCGCCGAACGCTAACAAATTTCTGCATGTTTCGCACGCTGGTGGCGCTCAGGAGAAGGAGAATACAGCTGCGGCGCCCGAGGATGCGGTGGACGATGAGAAGGAGATGATTGCGCAGCGCGAGGAGCGTATGCGGCTTGCCGCTGCTCGTGCGGAGGAGCTGAAGACTGCCGTTCGTAAAAAACAGGAGTTATTGGCGGCCAAGGAACAGTTGAAGAAGAACCAGGAGGAGAAACGGAAATTGGCGCAGGACTTACGTAAACGAAAACAGGATCTTCTCGAGAAGCAGATTGCTCAACAGAAACTTCTTATTGAGAAGATGGGAAAATGTAAGTTATTTATATACAATGCATGTATCTTATTTTCTTTCTCAATGCCTTTAAAATACAATATAGTCTAGGTTTCTTAAAGGTTACTTTTTTTAAACTAACTTTTAGGTTAATTACATTTAGGTTTTTTTAGGTTAGTATCTTTTAAAGTCTTTCGAGGTTAGTTATTTTTTTATTAAAATTACATTTAAGTGAATTTCTTTTTTTTTTGTGTTTAACTTTGTTTTAGGTTAGTTTCTTGTATTAGATTTTTTAGTTCCCTTTTATTTCTTAGGATACTTTTTCTTAGATTAGTTTGTTTCATGTTATTTTATATAGTTTTTATGTTAGTTTCTTTTAAAGTTTAGACTATTTTGTTTCTTGTGTTTTTTAGGGTTAATTGTTTATTAGCTAGGGTATTTTCAGGTTAATGTTTTTTATTTACTTAGTTTTTCTAGGTTAGTATCTTTTAAGATTGGATTTTTTGTTAATTTGTTTGTACACGCGTTTTAAACTTATTTATAAGTTATTTGCGTGCTTCATGTCTTAAAGCCAAGATTAATATTTATACAACAATTTTACTTCTAGGTCCCCCTGGTTCCCAACGCGATTTGCTCATGCAAACAATAAAAAAATCGCAGGAATCCATCGAGGTGATACGAAAAGACCTCGCTCAAGCAGTCTCAGCTTTGAAGACAGCCGCCACGACGCCGATAGGTGGCAATGCAGTCCAGCCGAAGCGCAGCAAGGAAGCAATGCAGAAAGAACTGCTCGACGCCGAGTTGGATCTCATCAGCAAGCAGGCAGAAGGCGTTGATACAACCGATCTGCAAAAGAAGCTCTGGGAGCTGAAGGCGAAGGCAGGTCAGCCGGCACCTACTACAGTCGGTGGCGTTCTGGTCGGTGTAGGGACACCTAGAGGACGCGGTGTTAGGGGTGCACGTCGTTTCAACCCACTTGGCCGACACAAACTTGTGAAGAATAACCTTAACGCTGAGGGTATAGTATACACACATAACCTCTTTAGTAGTGAAATAATCTTAGTTTAAGGCATAGTTTAGATTATAAGAGGTTACGACTTTGAAGGTACAGGGTTTGGAGATTGGAATCAAGTATGTAATATCGTCATTTTTCAGGTGGTGCAGGTAAGGCGCACGTGTTGGACCATCGCCCAACACGTATCCTCGTCAGTGGGTATGAGGCTGACGAGCACGCTGCCGTCTTGGCGCATTTTCGTCATTTCGGCGAGATCGTAGAGTGCGAGGACGACGACGCGCTGCCTAGTGTTGTGATTGCGTACCGTACACGCAAGGAGGCTGAGCATGCCCTTGCCAAAGGCAGACATTTTGCGGATCGCACCTTGAGCGTCACCTGGGCGGGTGTGGGTTCACGTAGTGGGAGTGTTGGCACCCTGCCGACAACCGCACGCACTGGCAGCACCGAACACCTGCTTGACGATGGCGACGACGAGGAGGAGGACGACGATGATCAACTGCTGGAAGGCGACGATGATGCAGCCGATGCTGTTGTCGGTAACGAGGCGGATTTCGCCGAAGATGTCCTTTTGCAGGACGACGAAGAGGACGAAGAAGAAAACGAGGATCGCTCGTGGCGGCGATAATACCACCTGCATTGATTCAGCTGCATTGACGTAGATTAAAGAAGCTAAATGGACATGTAAATAACATTGCACTCACTTTACACACATACATACATGCATGCAAACAACACTTACATAACGTCACATAATGTACAAAAATAGCGCGATGATCTTGCGTCGAGTGTATGTTATCGTTTCACAAATCTTTGACTGAAACGCGGAAAGTTGGAGAATTTTTATTTTGATTTAATACTGTTCACTAAGACAGTGCTTAGTTTTCTAAAGCGATGCCTAGGTATAACTTTTTTGCCTGTTTTCCTTTTTTTCTATTTTTATGAATGTTTATCGGTTCAATTTTGTTTGTTTCGTTGTTGACGACTTCAGACAAAGACACAAAACACCATTTTTCAAGTTGTGTAACAAAAAACACGCTTATTCATTGTATCTAGAATTTATAAGAGTTGACCTGAGTTTGTTTGTAAAATGATGTTTGAAAAAAAATCAACCCCATCTCTTTGAGAAAAGATTGCAAAAAAATGATTTGCACAATACAAATAATTGAAAGAAATGAAAGATAAAATGAAATTGCCAAAAGAAAAAACAAGAGCTGATGAAAAAAAAATCGAAAAAAAACCTGATATTTAGCCGTAAATAATGTATATTGTATATTTTATAATACTAATAATGATTGTTAAACGAATGTATCGAGAATGAAAAGAAAAAGAAAAAAATTGCAAGTAGATGGGGTAATATAATAATAATGAACAAAAAACATAATTGGTTGAGTAACACGTAAAGTTGTTAAAATGCAATTAATCGTCGTTGAACCATCCACGACGAGATCTTCAAGGTTTCGATGTCGGGTGATTACTGCTACAAGAAGATGGGGAGATACTGGACTGAAATAGTTGGAATTGGAAACAAACATCAGGATTAACTAAGTATTTTCAGCAATTATTTAAGGTAACAACTAATGTTTGTTTCATTTTAGGTGCTGGCGCGATTTGCGATTTTTCTTCGATGGTCTTTTGCTATTAAAAAGAAAGGTCTCAATTTAGGAAGTCTTCTTAGC
>WSZQ02074070.1:5207-20712 GCA_019419845.2 Weissflogia rhopalogaster
ATTTTTGAATATAATTTACGATGAGTAACGATAATTTCTATAACTATAAACACTCCTTATTAGACATCTGTAATTTGATTACCTCGAAACGATCAGAACTAAAGGCACACGTTGCGTTGACGTTATTAATATAGAAGATCTTTCCGAACATTCCAAGCAATCGGTAGGCGCCCAAAAACCATTTTCGGCAAAGCATTTAATGAATTTACGAAACGTAGAAAGTCGAATATAGCAAATCATGATCATGATGATCGAATCCTTGACTATCTGCCTAAGCGGCTATAATTGCCTGATTGGGAATTAACCTGCCGAAAAAGTATCAATATTTATTTATATGTACGGAAGTAGGTCGATTTGGTGCTATAAATGTTTCTGCCTTAATAACGTGAAATGAAATCAATGAAGTAGCCAACTATGAAGGAGAAACATAGTGTAAAGGAACAAATCGAAAAGAAAGTAAGCATATATCACGTTGTAAAATACAGTACTTACTTTTTTTGCACGAAATTGAGGCTGATTGATGCGTTACATGCTCCAGTTTTGAAAAAAATGATTTTGTGTTTTTAGGTTATATGCCCAAAAAATTAATTTGCCCAAGAAATGTCGAAATCTTGGGCAAATTGACAGAAAAAATCGAATTAAACCAATTTATTTCGACAAGACTTTAATTTTTGTTGTTGTCAATATTTTCATTTCGACTAAATAGCAATCGTATTTATTTGTGACACCTTTATTTTACTAGTACTTTGCTTGGCTAGTTATAAACATGTGCTACTCATTAGATGGCGTTATAAACAGTTAGTTGTTATTTTGTTAGATCAATATCGTTCTAAAATAATTTATATACTTATCTTTAGGTATAAAAGATGGCGCTGGACAAAGAATTTTTATCTTTTTCAAATTTCTTTTTCAATTTCAATTTGTAGTTGTTTATTTTAAAGTTACTTCTTCGAATTTTTCAACATTTAAATGTCTGTATTTATCTAACTTCATAATAATAGTCTTACGTGTAGTAAGAATGTTTGTTGGATCAATATTAAACAAAAGTAAGAAACATATCTGGCCTACCATACAGAGGGCGTTGGAAACACATAAATGACTGCCTACAATTTAAAAACTGGCTAAACTTTCGCTAATGATCATGAGATGGCGGTGGTACAACTTTGTCAATTGTCAATAAAAACAACGAAACCAAATGTCCAATATAACAATTGTTTTAGAGTTTGTTATGTTATCTCAATTAACCTGCAATATTTTCCACATTTTGTGATCGTTTTGTGCTCTAACTAAACTAAACTCACTTTCTTCAAGTAAATAACAATCGTGCTGTGTTCCTTGTACACATATTCCTAGAACCTAATACCTCATTTTCCTAATCATAACATCTGTATTCCCTTCATAACTCTGAAAAACTAGTGGAACATGTGTGTAAGTTTTTTTTGTCCGAAAAAGGCTACCACAGTCGATAAAAATCTAGGTTAAGCTCTCGAAAAATATTGATGCATGTCAGCAACAAAAGATATGCTCGTGTTCAGCGTTCAGTACTTACGTAGAGATTTTTAACAGTGTTTCCTATTAACAAAAGTTGCATTAAGTGTTATTTGTTTGATACGTGCAGTCACTTCGACCACTTCAGATGAATCTAAAGAAGCTATGCTTAAACCACAGGTAAGTAGTTGAAATTCTCTTCGTTTATTTACACTAAGGCGAACTGGTAATCTTTTGAATATTAACGAAAGATCAAAAAACTCGAAACTTCGTTCATTAACCTTATGAGAAATTGTAATTTGAAAGAATTAGATACGGCATTAAAACAATAGTGAGTTAATAAGTGTTATTAATTATGGTATTATGGCATTAAGTCAAGTGTGAGTTTCACTAACAATAATTCAAGTGTGAATTTCACACATTTTTTGTTGCGTAATCTTAAACAAGAATAGAATAATTGTTACGGTTTCACTGAGAGTTCAAGTTTAAATATTATGATGAGAAAGGGTGTTATCTTAATGTAATAGTTCAGTATTGTGCTGTCACTTTTTTGATTTTTATGAATATTTTCTTAAGTTTATTTAAAACTTTTTTTTAGTTTACCGAGCATCGGTTAGCATAATCATTAGGTAAATTCCGTTCTGTTTTAATATAATTAGTCATATTACAAGCTTACAGCCCGTCCGGGTAGCTTAGTGGGTAGTGACGCCGGCGGACGAGGTTCAAGTCCTCGGGGCGGGCATCATACAGTGTGATTATTTTTCATATACCACTTCACACCATCACCCACCCACACACACACACACACACTACTTCAAAAATTCAACTTTAACACAACATTCAATTTCAAACAATCAACTTCACACACCATTCTAAAGACAAATGTAACTCACTACAAGAACTACATTATACAACAACACGTCAACAATTCACACCACCAACAAAAATTGTATAAATACTTACATATATGAATTGTAAAACAAAATGAATAACAAACAACAACAACAAAAAATAGAACATATCAAGTCGGAAAGACCCACAGAGGTCGATAGACGTTAAAATATGTGATATTATTATTATTATTACAAGCTTACATTATTGATTAGAAGAAGAATTCCTTTTTTTCTTCATCCATCAGCAGAATTATTTAATAATATTTCAATGAAGAATTTAAATTGCATGTCTTGCTTTAAACTCTTAAAATTATCCAAATTTTCGTTTGCATTTGTGAAATATTTTGTTGATTACTTGTAAATTTTTAATGTACTGACAAAAACATCATGAATCAGAGGATTATAGTCTTTCAACCGACTTTAACAGTTAATAAACTTTCTAAATGTTTAATTACGTTTAAAACACTTCTAAATATTTGGCTTTTGGTGATATCCGGAACTAATTACATATATGTAGAAACATTTTAAGCATCAGTACGTTCAATCTAGCATAAAAACGTAACGTTTAAAAATTTAAGTTAAATACAGTCAAACCTACTTATAATGAAACCAGTATGGAACACGCGTATGGAACAGAGTGAAAGAAAAATGGTAGAAGTTGTGGAGAGGCAATTGGGACGGGGTGATGCGAATGTGGGATGGATGTGTGAAGCCAATTTTAATGTATGGAGTGGAGGTATTGTGTGTATATGTATTGCGAACAGCAACATCAACCCGCGAATTAACGCGAATCTTTTATTTTTAGCAGGATTCGTGGACTACCCGTCCGATGCAAATTAACTTAAGAATCCTTAACGTAACAAAAAATAAACATCCGTCTCGCCTACCCACGTCATGCTTACTGAACAAGTTGAAACAAACGGATATAACTTTAGCTATTGGTTTCTTTAATAATCTATTGACCGTACTGTAATAATAAGCTATTTATGCTAATTATTAAGAAATATGTAAATGATTGCATATTTTAATGATGATCTGATTATCTTCGGTATATTTTAATTTTCGATGCCTATGCCTATGTATAATGAAATTTCCAACCGTATAGTGTGCTATTCATTGAATCCGGAAGTAATTTCCTGCTTAAAACATGTCTAAATTCATAATTTTTTTTGTTTGATTTACCGAGCATCGACTGCTATGGTCATTAGCTCTATTCAATTCTTGTTCAATGTAATTAGTCATATTACAGACCAACACTATTGATAAGAAGAAGAATTCAGTTTATTATGCATCTCCACCGAGAATCGAACCCGGGACCTCGTGGGCAGTAGTCATCAACCATACCATTGCGTCACTTCTTTTTCTTTTTTTATGGGGCGTTGCCGATGTCTAGCTAACCGGAGCAAGTGGCCGTTCTGAAGAGGGTGGCTACTATTGGGTTATAGTTGTGTTGTGCGCACCCCCGTTGCGATGTGGCACCGGTATCGCGAAATACGCATTTCGTCAGTGCGACAGAGCTGTCAGCTAAGTGTGCGCTTCCGTTCTCTGTTTTTTTTTGTGATGGCACCTTTGGCGAAGCGAACCATCGCTAGCCAGTTTTCCTTAGATTCGACGATGCCTTTCCCTAGATGCTCCGGGTGCAGCTGCTGTAGCCAGTTGCCTCCAGCAGAGCCTCCCGTTCGTAGGCCTATGCAGGGCAGATGGATAGTGTGTGTTCTGGGGTGTCTGTCAACTGCGTCGAGTGTGCAGTGGACGCACGCGTTGCTGACTTTCTTGCCAATTGCGCCACTTGGCTGGACACAAATTCATAATTATTTAAATTTTAATTCGTTTTATATCGGAAATGACACACAGCTACGATATTTAAATGTTAATTCGTTAAAATGTCAAACTTCCAAGTAAATCAAAGCTAAACATCATTGATTAGTCTCTAAATGAGCTTCATCTGGCTTTAATCAACCGTTAGACAGATCACTACGCCATTCTCTTACTTCATTCCATCAGTTTTTCTTTTTCTTTTTATGTTGTTCGATCAAGTTTTTCTTTTCTTTACCTCACGAAGATTTTCTTGTCTTTGCAAGCATTTCTTCTAATTCAAACTGCTGCCACTGCCTCTGGGTCGAGTTTAAAACGAAACAAAGTGGATTAACTTGAGTCGAACGCGAATATAGTAAGTAAATGCGAAAATGCGTCATCGTGGGTCGGAAAGGACGGATTACTGACGAGACCGACTGTAGTGAGTGCGTACGCAAGAGGTTTACAAACTGATTATGTGTGATCATGTGATCATGAGTGTGAGAGGCATAGATTTGAGAATTCATTCAGTTCGGGCCCTTTAGAACCACTACTTCACCCTCAGAACCTCCACCTGCAGTATAAACATGTGTATTGTGGCGTCATTACATTATCTATTGCCAAGAAAATTGAATTTAAACACGGGGGCCACAAAAAGTGGCTTAGAAAAGCAAGGCGTAAGAAGAAAAAGTTTGGGAACCTCTGGCGTACGCAGATGTTGCGTACACACGCGTTTTGTCTGCACCAGATAACTGTATCTACCCGATGATGATGATGAGCTCGATGAGCATTTGAGGCGCTCGCAGCAGAGAGTCGAGTCTGCTGATAGCAAACTAGAGTTTAGCCAAAGACGGCTTAAGTCTTTGGTGCGTACACGATGAAGGTGGGACGTGCGCACCTCGCGATCCGCGCAATTCTATAACGCTCACTTCGTTTCCGCGTTCGATACAAAGCGCATCAGTATCGCCAACAGCAAAAATAGCGAGTAAAAGAGTTGTTTAAAAAGTGTCGAATTTGTTTAAACTTAACCAACTATTAACCCTGAAATCGCAAACTTTCTAAAAACTTGCAAAAGATATAAAGGCCTTTAATAAAGTAGTTGTGTTGAGTATACTTAACTTAAGGGACCCCCTACTTAAGTATATTCCTATGTTACATCAAGTTAAGTAGACTTAATTAAAAAATAAATTTAACCATATCTAAGACAATTAAATTTAACTAAAAATCGACTTTAGTCAAATAAGACTGACTTAACTTAAGTAAACTTAAGTCAATAGACTTAACTTGAGTAAACTTAACTTTAAACTTAGTTTTAAGTAACTTAAGTAAACGAAAATATATAATGTTAAGTATGATTGACTTAAGTTTTTGAAATTGTACATCTGAAAAGATTAGGAACAAAACAAAAACTTTAAAAAACAATAAAAGATAATAAAAACAGTGCCAAAGATTAAAATTTTAAAAATTGAAAAGACTCAAAAATAACGAAAAATGCAATTAAATAAATTATTCGCATTAATTGTTTGCGCGTGTACAGCGAATTGTGCGAAAATTATCCCATTGTCAAGTTGGAAACCCTCAAATCCAGGTATGGAGGCTGTGAAGGACGTGGACGTAGAGAATTCCCGAAATTCTGCGAACGACAGAAAATTTGTAGTGGGACGATCACTCTCAGCATATTCACCTACAACAACTTTCCAAGTAGTAGATGAGTCTACAAATTTTGAAGATACAAGTATGGAGGTGGTTGATAATCAGCGTGAAGCCCGACAAACGAGTAAGTTTTGACATTTTGAAAGAGATAATTTTAAACCTATGTTAAGAACAGTTAATTACATTTTAATTTTAATTTGTACTTGACTCAACGCTTGAAAGACTAGAGAATAAGAAGGAGTAGATTGGAGAAATGGTTTGATATTATTATTTTTAGTTATCTATCATCTAAGAAGCGTTTAGCATCAATCATTGTCATTTTTCTTATTATAGAAACGACATGTGTAATTTACAATAGTTTAATGAATGTTTTTTATGTTTGAGGAATAGTAGGAGCAAATTTGACACGTTTTTGAATCTATGTTCAAAAACTGAATCAGTGATTAAAAATGCTAAAATGTTTGTAACTTGTTGATTCGTTTATTGACCTAAACGATTTGCATATGATTGGAAGCACTTGGACGAGTTTTAAATAAATGTTTTGGAGTTTAGGAGTTTAGGATCTGAACTTCTCAAAAGTGAACTTTTCGAAATATGAATTTGGATGGAAATGGAAATTTAAGATTATTCTTAATTATATTTATCAAAGGTTCATTTAAAATAAATAAATAGTTTGAGGAAAATAAGGAAAATAGTAGAAAGTTGTTCGATTGCTTTAATAAATTTTACGCGCCATTAGATGAGAGTTTGGAATATATTACACGTCGTGTACTAGATATACAGCTATGCATCATATTATATTGGTCAGTTTACAACTTCTAGTCACTTTTCTATGGGAGAACGTCGTTCTCGAGTGTCCACATCGCTCGACGACATCTTTATACGCTTTATTGAGCTTTTTATCGAAATATGATAATCAATCCGGTATGATAACGTCTAATTTATTCAGTTATCAGCGTTTTAGTTTTGTTTATGACATATTAACGATGATATTAAACTGTTGTTGAGTTTATCCAAAAATATTGCTTTTTTGTTTTTCTCTCTGTTCTTCGGTTGTATAGCGTTTAACGCCTTTCGAACACGTTAGCTTCCTCCTCGCGTGATCAGGTCTCGCCGTACGTGAGTTAACATATGAGGTTCTTTTACGGAAATGAGTTGCAGGCCCATTGCCCAACCCTCCTCCTTATTTAAGACACCGGGAATCGAACTAGGGACGTTTGCGTTACAACGCCAGTGCGTAAGCGAAACCTTTACGCCACGGACTCCACTGTATTCTGTATTTTTAAGGTTAGGCAACTTTAAAGAAATGATGTATAACTGGTCACATACATTAGTTTCATATTATATTGGTCAGTTTACAACTTCTAGTCACTTTTCTATGGGAGGACGTCGCGTCGTTCTCGAGTGTCTCAAACGCTCGACGACATTTTTAAGGGACTGTCACACCGGCAGCTTCGTCGAGCTTCGAATTACGAGGCCCGATGCGTTCACACAGCGAGCGCGCTTCGGCTTCGCATTTCGGTGGCACCAACCCGTCGACTTTGCTGCACCATCGTCTGAACCGTTGATGGATTCAGATCGGTTCTCGTTTTTTTTCCTATTTAATTGTACTTACTTTTCGTTAGGAAGTCGCCAGTGTGAACGACGCCTTATACACTTTATTGAGCTTTTTATCGAAATGTGATGATAAATCCGGTATGATAACGTCTAATTTATTCAGTTTTCAGCGTTTTAGTTTTGTTTATGACATGTTAATGATGGTACTAAACTTTTGTAGACTTAATCCTAAAATATTGCTTCTTTGTTTTCAATTTCTGTATTTTAAGGTTAGGCAACCTTAAAGAAATGATGTATAATGGTATATATGGTCAGAAACATAGCTTTCATTGTCTTTTTGGGGTTTATGTAGATGCAAAACCATGAATTGGCAGGCAATTTGCAATAAGCTGCTCTAGAATTTGCTCGCCACTGAACTTCTACAATTCTTGGCAATCGGATTTGTAGGTGAATGCCGTGCGCGTTCATGCTCGAGTGCACGCCGCACTCAGCGATGCAAAATGCTCAGCAAGTGAAATGCAATTGTTATTACTCTTCGCATACACGCTCACTCCAGAGAGAGAGAGAGAGAAAATTGACGCTTTAATAAAAAAAAAACAGTTGCTGCATATAAATACTAACAGCCTATAACTGAGTTTGGTTCACCTGCATCCGGAATACGTATGCTTTTTCAGCAATTTCTAACGATTTATCGCTAATTGAAATAACTATGCAAATATTCGTCTCGTAAAGTGAAAAACCAGAATATAAATGACTTCATAGAGGAAACGATCGACAAATTATCATTTTCTATAGTGAATTTATTTATTATTTCATAAAATGCCAGCATTTTTAAAGATTTTGTTTATATTTTGGATAGAAAAATGTTTTTAAAATTTACATATAAAGTTTAAAAACTTGTTGAACATGTAAACATTTATATTTTAAACAACTACACGTGATTAGACATTCCAGGAATAATTTTGTAGCATTTTGCTACCGTGTGAACTGGAAAAATGATTACAAATGTTCTCATAAATAAAGAAATGTCTCTTTCGTGTCTTGAACTTTTCATACTTTCATATCTTGATAATATGTGAACGGAATGTTGAAATATAAAAGAACATGTGTTTTACTTTTCATCAACTTCCTGCTGTTATTTCATTGTTGGATTGTAGTTAAAGTTGGATTAATCATGTTCTTGTTATGTCGCTTTGACTTAAGAACTGTAATTATGTTCTTTTTTTACTTTTTTTAAAGTTAAGTTAGAACATGTCGTTCTATTTAACACGTTGACGCCGGCGTGCCCCACGCGTGTACGCTCCATCGGGCGGCGTGTCCCACCGATGATGCACGAATTGCGGTGCGTCAAGAAATATTGTTTTTTTTGTTACGCCACTGGTTTCGCTTTTTGTCACCGTTTAGTAAGCACTTTCCACATTAGGGGCGCTGTTGAACTGTCAAAATAATTTATGATATTTTATTATCATATTCAAATTAGAGAGCAATCTTTTAAATCAAATTGCATTTGTTTCGGTATAAAATGAATAAATTGGAGTCATGTAATATCAAACATATTGAAAAAAAAACAAACAAAAAATATCCTCTGCAAGACTAAACAGATAAGTCAATAATACTTATTATATTTATTATACCAATATAATAAATATAAATTTGAAATATTTGGTTCGTTTGGAAACTTTTTCGTTCGCTGAAATTTGAATTAACAATTTGAATCGGCTAATAGGCCGAGATCGTAGGCGGCGTGTAATGTGAAACAAATGCAGTTGCCATAGCTATCCTAAATAACCAGAGACGCACGCTTGAAAAACGGAGGGTGAGATTGGCATAAGAAACCGCCGCGCCGCCCGATGCAACGGGCACGCATATCATGCGCCGGCGTCAACGTGTTAAATCAATTATTATAAATAAAAGTTGCAAGATAAATCATGTTAAGTTGAGCTAAATTACATGAGAAATTCACGGAAGCAGCAGAGGTACTAGCAGACATACCGCCGGCCGATCTGTTAGTGGAACAACGGAAGCAACGATACCACGAAAAAAGCAGGGTATCGGTAAAACGGTGATTGTAGATACAGTGTTCAGCTGGGAGGAGCGATAGAAGACAGGTACAACATCAAAGTGGGTAAAGCGGTGGATTCCGGAACTGGTTAGATAGAGACCAAACGGGACCTGCAAGTATGAACTACTTCACTCAAATGATGACGGGTCACGGCGTATTTCAATCGCATTGGAAAGCGCCCAGATGACCCATGTCAATACTGCTCCTTGGTCGTTCCAGACAATGGCAAGCATACTCTGGCATCTTGACCTGCATGGAGCACACAACGCCTGGACATGCTGAGAGTCATACAATGCGGTGTGAGAGGATGATTGCCTGCGAAAAAGTATGGATGACGGTAATCTCCTTCTGTGAGAAAGTTTTCAAACAGAAAGAATGAACACCAGACAAACGGATTACTTTGATCTATTGTGTATGGACCAATACTATGGGCCAACAGATGTTGACAGGTCATGGCAAGTTCGGGCAATACTTACACAGAATCGGCAAGGCAGCGACAGATGGGAAGCAGAATGAAGGATGCTCAGAGAAACTGCGGACATCGTCGCAGAGTATCTAGGAAGAGGGATGTTTGAATCGGCGGAGAGATGGAATACAGTCGCAAGATTCGCTAGGAGTGTGTTGAGCGCGAAATAGAGTCTATAAGGTCCGGGCACCTATCCTGATATAATGCCTTTGAGCGCAAGTTCCGGGGTAGGAGAATGCCAAACGGGGATATGGTTTTAGTTCAGGTAGGTCAGGACAAGAGATCTGTCCGTCACTCAGGCTATAAAAGCTTTCCACAAACCACAATAAAAATACTATGGGCCAATAACGGAGATAACCTTTGAAAAGGCTAGAATCTCCCTGACTGGCTTGCCCTTGCATTCAGCGAAACTTAGCTGCTTGCTGCCTAGCAAAGAAAGTCTTTCAGGTGCTAGCGATACACAAGTGCAGAATAGGTGCTCGGTCGTTTCTACCTAGTAGCTAACCCTGCTCAGCATCCTGGAGTACCCTTTACTGAAAAGCGTTTGAAGCCTTTGTAGCTTCCCCATCGTTGTCATTTCCTTCGTTTTTTGCCTCCATATTACGTTGACTTATGTTATATTTAAAGATATCGCCATGACATACAGCCAGTATATCATTCACGGTCGACAACGCTCACTTTACTTAAGTTAGTTTACTTAAGTTACTTTACTTAAATGATTACTTAAGTAATTAAGCCTTGAGTACTTTCTTAAATGTTATAACAAAAAAGACAGATATTAGTATTATTTAATTGAGGATTAACAATTTTAAACATACTCATCAAAGACCAAATTCTTATACGAGCTTATCCCACTATCTACGATGTTAATTCAATAATTTCTCATTTTTCACCACACGCAAAACAATCACTTTCATTGGCTTTTGGGCGCAGGCAACGCCTGACCGCGTGTCCGGTTGGCGACTGCGCCAAAATTCGCTGCGAGGAGGACGCGCCCGAAAAAAGTGGGTAAATTGGTCACGCCGTTGATTGGCCATACTGTTTCTTTTTTTCCTCACAAGTTGCCAACAGTTTTGAGAGCAAACACACGAATGAGGAGAGAAATTCACTGATAGAAATCTACAAAAATCAATCATACGCGTGCGTGTTTTAACAAGTAAAAGTACTCAAGTTTAACGAGTTTTCATTGAATTTACTATGTTGAAGAGTTTACCAGTTTCCATAATCAAAGTTGATGATTATAGAAACAAGGAAACTTAATTTCTCTAACAAGAGTAAGAGAAAATTTGTAACTACTAAAAGTAATGATTTTTTAATGTTGTACAACTTTGTTAATTGTTTTAAGCGCATTTTTACGTGTGTAGCAATTTGTCCTTTCGTCTTCCGAGTGAGATGTAGACGTAGATGTAAAAATGTAATTTTATCTTCATCTCAAATCGCGATTATGGATTTGACTACGCTTCAAACATTTGTCGAACATTAATCAAAATGTAATTATACTGTTACATTCCATATGCTATCTTCAACATCATGTGAAACATTTTATATTCCTCTGTCAATTAATTGAGTACCACTAATTAATTTTAAGTAGGCTTAACATCAACGTTTATGATTAAGATTTAAAATGTTTTAAGTAAAGCGACTGAACTGAAATAGCTTAATTAAATAAGTAAAGTCACTTAAGTAAAGTGACTTAAGAAAAGTCATTTAAGTAAAGTGACTTAAGTAGTGGCTTGAGTAAAGTGACTTAAGTAAAGTGACTTAAGCAAAGTCACTTAAGTAAAGTGACTAAACTGAAATGGCTTAATTAAATAATTAAAGTCACTTAAGTAAAGTGACTTAAGTACAGTGACTTACGTGAAGTGACATAAGCAAAGTGACTTAAGCAAAGTCACTTAAGTAAAGTGACTAAAATAAATTGTGTTAAATGAACTGACTTATTTTTCCTTAAAATAAACTGAAATCTAACCTCACAGCCCACATGAAATAAAATCTCGAATTAAAACCACATTATTTCTGCCATTAAGTAATACTTTGTATAAAAATTAGAGTGGTAATTACTTAAACAATTCACAGTTATTCAATGTGATGTGCTTCTCCGTAATCAGAGCTGCAAATTAATTTATATTGTTTCACGTAATTATAATCAACGTGCGTGTAAAATGTGAATTATGCAAACGAGAAACTGTTTGCAACTCTTGAAATACGTTTATAATCTTTTAATAGTGACTTAATTGAGTTGTAATTACGACAAAACGTTCGCAACTAAACAATAAAATACACGTTTTGCTAGAAATTATGCCAAATTATGCGAATTAGTAGTACGTTCTATTAAATCGCACAACTTTGTTGCAATTTCTATTTAGCGCGAAAAGCAAACTAGCGCAGAGATATGTGTGTGTGAGTGTGTTGTGCTCATTGTAAACGCCAAGTATGAGAGCAGTATTTACAACAATGTAAGCTCAAGTCAGGTTTTAGTTGACAAATGCATGTGCATGCTATGTAATTTCTTTTGTGTGCATAGTTGACAGGTCAAATAGCATGGATTTTTCCGGGTGTATTCTTGGAATGGCATTTACGGAACGTTTCAATTGTTTATTGAAAAAGGTTTAGTTGGTTCGTAAATGTTTAAGAGACGTTTAGTGACTTAAGCTAATTTAACATGATAATATAACAGGACAGTCATTCTATTATTTTGTCGTTTAATATGTTTATAATTTATCCTCATTTAAATTTTTAGCCTATATTAAGTCACTTTACCCAATTTAAGTCATGTTACTTAAGTTAAGTCACATGTCTTAACGTTAATTGAATCGTCTTAATAAAAGAGCATATCGCAAAAAGTTTTAGTCTTAATTTTGGATTCAATACTTAACTTAAGTCATGTTACGTAACTTGGCTCAAGTGGCGAAATTTCTATCTGACATGTTCACCGACTGTTCCCAAAGAAAGAAAGGATTTCTATCGCATTTTTATAAGATACTTCACTTAACTTAACTTAAGTCATGATATTTAAAGTAAGTGAAGTCCTCAAATTTCTTTCTGCTTTGACCAATAGTTTTTGAGTGAAAAAAGCTTATAACTTAATTTTAGAGAAATTACTTAACTTAAGTGATGTTGCTTAATTTAACTAAAGTGACGAAATTTCTGTCTTATATGTCCAGCGACTTTTCCCAAAAGAAAAAAAAAGAGATGTCTATCGTATTTTCATAAGATACTTAACTTAAGTCACTTTACTTAACTTGAGTCATGTGACTTAGAGTCCTTAAATTTTTTTGCACCATCTAAAACTAAAATGAATTATTTTTCACTTTTTTAGAGCCTGGATTATCAACAAACAAGCAACGCAAATCGAAGAACAAAGACAGCTTAATGTCACGTATCCTGCCGATGTTGGTGATGCCCTTCCTCGTCTCCTCCTCGCTTATACCGATGATGCTCACCTCTCTGAAGTTTATGCTGCTGAAGTCGCTCTTCGTCGGCAAAATCGCCATCGTCCTGCTAGCGCTTAACGCGTTGTGGAAGTCTGATAATCGCGGCGGCGTTTATAGCCACAACGTCAACTACGACTACCCTGCGGAGCAAAAGGACCTACATCGCAACCACTACGGCTACAATGGCGACGAAGAGTACGGCGCGTACGTGAATCGACGACGTAGTGCACGCCTCTCGCGTTTTCGGAGATGATTTCTAAGCGTTGCAAATATCATCCACACCAGCACATACATACATACATACATAATCGGCCACATATACCAATAATTAGCAATAAGTAGGCGATCTAATGAATCTACCTCAACTACGTTAAGTATACGTTACGATATTTAAGTTGTTAATTAGAGCATAATTATACGACGAGTATTTGAAGCATCTGGATGAGTATACGCATGCGCAACACACTTTAAAAAAAGTTAAAGTCGGTATAGAAATGAACGTGTGTACTTTTTTAGTTCATTAAGCTTCAATATTTATTATTTAACTGCTCATCTTTTATTTATTATTTTCGGTTAGGTAAAATTTAGTAATATTTAATTATGTAAAGTTAAGTTAGGTTAGGTTCGATTAGGTTATGTTAGATTTGGTTCGATTAGGTTAGGTTAGGTAAAACGATTTTTTTTAGATTTGTATTGATTTATGTATTATTTAAGGGTGACCTATTTAATATTTAACATCTTCTTAACGTTTTTATTTTGTTTTTTTTTTTGTTGGAAGCTTTTGGGAGCATTTCTTATAAAAATCAGGTATTGTATTTTCCATAGGGATCGAATTATGTATTTTCTTAATTTCGTTTTACTTTATGCTCTGTTTTATTGTATTTTGGGATTAAATGTTTCAACAAATGTATACGTTTCTTTTTTTTAAGTTAGGCAACTTAATATACATATATGTCACTAAATTAGGATGATAATAGTAAATTACCACTACGTGTATGAGAGTAATATAAATAAATCGCAATAATAAATTAATGGTTTTTCTTATGTCTGCGTGTTGTGTGCATTATTAATAATATAGTAGATATGTAAATTTATTGAAAATTATAATTATTAGATGTGGCCAGAGGCGTCGAAAGAGTTTTTTTTTCGGAATGTTCGGCGATTCCGCTTATGCTACCTGTTTTAATGTTGTCTTAAAGTCGTAAAAATACGCCGGATATTCGTTGTAAATGTTTGTTTGATCCTCGCCGTGAATGTAACATAATAACAACGAAAGGAAGTAAGGTGTAAACGATTATTGCATCTTTAATAACTTCATCCACGACCTACAAATAACTGAGATCCAAGAAAACTTGGGACGAAATAATAACCCAAAACATAGAGAAGAGAGGGTTAAATCAAAAGAAAGCAGCAACGTTCTGAAGAGAAGGCTTTTTATTTCTCACTACCTTTTAAGAATTAAGAAAAACTAGTTGACGTAGAATACTGAATGATATCTTAAAAGATAGAATTTCATTGTTAATAAGATGTAGATGTCGACATATACATTATTATAGTAAGTTTCGAATTATTAGTAGTTAAATTGGACAAAGTCCTGATTAGTTACCTGCTTAAAAAATGATTTCTTCATTAACGTTTTCTATATAGCAAATATTGGCGTGTGATCTGCTCATTTGGCTTCTTTAGTAAGTCTGTTTTGCTGGAGCGGCTGTGCGAAAGGATTTTCCTGAGCGTTACTGCCGATACCAGTCCAATTTCTTGGATGCCAGCACAAAATTTGACCCAGGATGCTCTTTTCGCCTTCCTAAGCTCATTATTGTTCTCTGTTAGAGATGCGCGGTACGGAGCCCAATCCTCATATCGTTTCGCACTGTTAAAGGCTTTCCTAGCCTTTCTCCTTAGTCCATTGAGGGCGTTGTTCCACCATGGGATTTCTAGGCACCCCCACATGGTGTTCGTCAACGGGAGCCAGTAAATTCCCCGCGGTAAAATCACCGCGGTAGAATCACCTCCACCAAATCACCGCCGGTAAATTCACCGCCGGCCAAAAGCAGAAGAGAGTGGAAACTATTTACACAAAAATGCCATGTAGATTAGTATAAATTGAAATGAACATTATGTATACTTACACCCAGAAGGGTAATCAAATTCTAATATA
>WSZQ02074081.1:0-20708 GCA_019419845.2 Weissflogia rhopalogaster
CAAACCCGCTAAGCTTCTTTTGCACTTTCACTCCCTATCCTTACTCCGGACTCCTTCTGCCCGGCGTTTTCCTCCTTAACTCCCTAGGTACCTTCAATTTGACGCCTCCCCATAGTTGATGGTATGTAGGCGTCCATTTCGCGCTGTTTCCTTCCGCTTTGTTATCACCTTCAAAATTGCTACCCCCCTTCCATCCTCACTCAGCCACTCTTTCACTCCCTTTTTACCCTGGCAATCACGCGCCCACTCCTGTTTCATTCCTATACAATAACTCCCAACATGCTTCCAGGAATCCCTCCCCCATTCACATAGGATACACCTGACATATTCATCTCCCATCCACACCTTCCATACCCTCTCTTCCGATCCACACTGTGCTCTAGCTATCAGTCTTTTATCCGCCACATTCAGCTCTCTATCGCCAATATATCTGGGTATCATCCCGATTGTCTGCACTGCTTGGTATAGTGGGTTATATGTGCTTCTTTCGATATTACTTTGCCGCTCCTGCTCCTCCACCTCCTCTCCTATCATTCCGACTTTCACGCTTAACTCATTCCTTATCAGCAACCTACCTGCCGCCCCCTCCGATAATCCTACCGCTTCATACGCCTTTTCCCTACCACTAGCCCAAGCACTCGCCGACCTCCTTGCACATAATTTCCAGACATATTTAACCATTCTCTAATCATCCATTTTATTCACACATTCTTCATATCTTGCAACCCTATAGATACTCTCCCATCTCATTGACCGTCTCCCTGTTTTCTGCAATACTATATAACTTGGTGTGGATCTTTCCACCTTCAGAAGGTCTTTGAGAAACCAAGTCTGTTCTTTCTCAATAATCTCCCATTCTCGTATGCTCCATACTTCAGCACCATACATCAGCATTGATGGCTTCACACAAGCATCCCATACTCGCAGTGCAGTGTACCAGTTATTCCCCCATACATTCTCCCATTTTCGCTTAATCCTGCCCCATGCGCACCGTGCTTTGCCTCGCATCCATCTCAAATGTTCATTCCATTTTCCATTATACGTAAACAGATATCCTAGATAGTTGAAAACATTCACTCTCTCAATTTCCTCCCCCTTCCATTCCAGCCTTTCAATTCTCTGACGTCCACCTGCTGTACAAGTATACATGTATATGGTGAACCATATATGGTGAATATTTAAGGAAATTGCTTCAATTCTCTAAGATATAGGTCTATGAATGTTAGAAATAAAGAAATGTGATGTAATTCCTGTGTTTTCTATAAACCAAAAGTAGTGTGTATATGCTTATAAACAAGTACAGAAGATATTACCTACTCTTCACACTCGCAAACTATCCGAGTTTCTTAGTTTCTATATCTTTTCCCGTTTCGAATAAAGTGACTGCTCACGGAGGCAGGCTACCTACTTCTCCTATGAATCTTAAAGTTATATTACTTTGGCTTATGTGAATCAAATTTAATGAAAACAGAGAAGAAGGTAGATTAATAAATATCAAATTAGTTGGCGTATGGAGTATAAAAGTATAAAATGTATATTCTGTGCATATTGTGGGGACTTCTTAAACAAACTTTTGAAGATAGATATAAAATAAAGTTTATATTTTGAAAACTTATGTATTTTGGCGACGATTTAGCCTTATTTATATCTTGAAATGTAATTTTCTAAACTTCACAGAATATTAAGTAGAGCTGATTTTATCAGAGTGTGCAGATCCAAAAATTAACACGTTCTTAACATTTAAATCCTAATGGTAATAAGGTGTTAATTATTGATTGTGATTGTAAACCTGTAAAATACGGGTTCATATGTTTGCAATAAGCACCAGCCTTAACTAATCCTAGTTAGTCCGCTATTTGTTTACCAGATTGTGCCATTTAAATCCTTGAATTAGTTTCGGTTCATTTGTAATTATATTCAGATATCTTTGCTTTTCGATGCTTTTAATCCATTCCTTGGATTATCGTGCCCCTTCTAACCCGGCTCTCAGTTATCCGCGCACGTGCACAAAGGGTTAATTATATATGAGGGAAGGACAGTGTAGAATCAACTTTCCCGAATTACCAATTTTCAGTGGACAATAAAAATCTGTGAGAAATGTAGCACATATCTCAATCAATATCAAAATCGAAACACAAGTAAGTCCAATAAATAAATAAATAAGTACAATAAATATCGAAAAAAATTAATTCTTTGATATCATTAGGCAGGGTTCTCATATCATAGAAAGCTGCAGAACGTCGTCAATTCAATATATTACGCATCGGTAAAAGAATAACATATTTACTGCAAAATGTCTCAATTTATTATCAATTATCAAGTATTGACGGGAGAATCATTACAAATAATCATAATGACCAACGTGGCACAATATTTCGGAAGAAACAACAAAAGAATAAAAGCTGTAGCAGGAAGTACGAGGGGATGCACTACACTTGCAACCGTGGACATTCGAAAAATTGAATTTTGTAAGAATTTTTAGAAAATTATTGTTAAATATACATTTTGGGAGGTGTAAATTCGTGGAATTCCACTCAAGGAGGAGTTCAATGTGTACTGTGTGCAATAAAAACGGATTTAATTTTATATATTCTGAGCATATCAAATACCTTCCTGCAATAAGTGTGTTTTCACATTCGACTTGCATCACCAGGTACAAGTCAATAGAACGATTGGAAAATCGGAGCTTATAAAGAAACTGTGACTCTCCACACAAGGGACATTTCTAAGTTCCCCGACGGAGTTACACGATGGCAACTTATTTGAGATAAGGTTCGAGGCATGCAGGAACGCACATGCGATACGACTAGAAAATCATGATATATTCAAAGCCATGAGGTGAGTGTGAACGAAGTCTAAAGCGACTGAGGGCAGTCTTCCCACTGCATGCTAGGCTTCGCAACGGCGTTGCTAACCCCCAATCAAGAGCAACGGTAAAATATCGCTAAAACGCCGATGGTGTGAACAAACATTTTACGAACGATGAAAAACATAATACATACAATTGAAAACAAACAATAATAATAAAAACAAAAACGTGTGATAAAATAAGCAATATTGTTTCAAATAAAATAAGAAAACATGAAAAAAAACTTCTTTTATTTTTTCATTGACAAAGAAAACAATTTTATGAACACAATAACAAACACTACCTTACAACGATAAACTATTATTATTTGCATAAAACACTTTTTACCTAAGAGAACATATATAAATTCATAATTCAAGTTGTCCAAGCAGTTCACACATCCTTACTGCTATCCTAACTAAAAATGAATAGTATAAAAATGAATAATTATCTTATAAAATTCGGAGAAATATTCGGATTAATTCCTGGTCCATGGATTAAAAAACACAACTACCTTCATAAATGCCTCCTAATTTTATTAATACTTCCATTCGCAATTGAAGCCTCCTTACTTTTCCAACACATAGACATCATAAATTCTTCAGATATTTTATTTCTACTACGATGGTACCTCAATATCTGGATGGGATTTCTGGCTCTCCTAAAATTGCATATTGTTAATATTAATTCCTACATAATTTTGAAAAGAGACTTGAAAACAATTAATAACATCATTTTATCCACGGGAACTTATTTGGAGAAATCACCAAACAAATTTCTATATCTTATAATTTTTATTGTCATAATATTATTACCAATAACTGAAGATAATTTCAGTTTTTTAGCTGCATATTTTGATGGAATTAAATATATAACACTAGCTCTAATAATAACTATTTTAGATGAAGTTATAGTAAGGTATAAACAATTTACAAAATTTATAATTTCGGAAAAAAATATTTCAAGTCGGAATAGAATAAAGAATATTATACAAATTGATTTTTCTTGCGACTTCGTATTGAAGTTAATCGAAATTCAAGAAACTCTACATTCGATTGTGAAATGTTTTAATAAAATGTTTGGATTATTGGTGTTTTTGTTCACGATGACTTTAATTTGTGAGGTGGTTACTTACGCGACTAGTTTATCGTATCAGCTTAAACGCGAAGAGGATGGTGTTAGTTTGAATTACATATATTTCTTTGTTTCGGATCTTCTCATAGAAACTGTAAGTTATCTTTAATCTTTTGCAATATTTATTTCTGGAGAGGAACGTTTTCAGATTGCGTTTTTCTGCATTTTCCATAAATGTACAAGAATAAAGAATTATGGGCATACCGCTACAACCTACTGTTTCCAAAGGATTACGTTATATTATCGTTTAAATATAACCAAGAGTAATTATACATGTGATTGGTTGGAATTAATGAAGCAATTAACGAATAAAACGGTGGTGTTTATGCCTGCATTAAGTGCGGCTGGTTTCTTCAAATTGGAAGCAGCTACAATTGTGAATGTTTTCAATAATTTGACAACGTACATTATATTTGTTGTTGGTTTAGTTCAAGCTAATTGGGATTCCACTTCTTAGATGTTTCTTTCTTAAATATCGCTTGAAATTTCAATTTAATGACCACATAACTTAAAACTATTTAATTAAGAGATATTGACTAAACTTCAAAACTTCTCTTTAATTCAACTTCTAAATGTATAAAATATCTAACCTACCAACTATGATTAATTACCATAATTAATGAAACAGATAATTAAGGAAAATTCAAGAAGTCAAGTCAAATCAACTAACCATGCGAGATTCAATTTAGGTTTAACTTTCATATTATATTTCGTATAATCAGTTATATTTACATTTAACCTAATTTAGCGCGAACTTAATCTTCAACAGATCTTTTAATATGGTTTACCACAATTAATGTCTTTTATTTTCACTTTCAGTTAAGTAGGTTAGGTTAAGTAAACTTACTATTGATTATCGTAGATAGGATTATTTTAACTTAAGTTAGGTTTAGGTCAAAGCTGAATCTCTTTTTCGTGATTTGCTGAACAAATGAAGTGTGTTAGGTTAGGAGGACTTAGAAGGACTGAAAACCCTAGTGGTAATCAGACCTTACCTTAGATTACCTACGCAATTACTGAAATCAATGTTAAACATCTCTCTTCTATAGTTCTACAATCCTAGTAGGATCTTGGCCTCCGCTAGTTTCTTCCTCTGTTCTTTGCTATTTTTTAACATCTATATTTCTTACATATACGTTTGCGCCAGATATTGGCATTATAAATGTTTTTGGGGTACTCCAGCCCGACGGGTTTTCCTTTTCAGTTCTCCTTTGGAATGATACCCACATAAATTAGTATTTTATATATTACCGTTTTCTTTATAGAACAAAAGAAGTCACTGGAAATTAGAAAACGAGTCACTCGGTGGAGAGCGGTGAGTCTTAGATTGCCATCCCTGAGGTTGCCGAGTCAACATAATCTCGACATTATCTTAGTTTTTCAATTGCTGCAAGTCGCAATTAATATATTAAATAATTGCCTGCTGAATGACGATTACTCATCTTAGATTATCAATATGAACGTAGTAGTTAATGACACGTAAAATATAATCATTTAACAACCAAAAAATAATAATGCAACATAACAATAAACAAATTTATAATCTATTAGACATGTTTCTATCTAAACATATCTAATTTAGTCTTACATAGGTCGTACCCACTTAAAATACAATAAATAAAAATGTTTGAATAAAATATATCATAGATTGTAAATCTTATGAAAGTTGATTATGATTTGTAGGATATAAAATAAGAAAATGTCAAATGTTAGTTTATCTTGAATAACTGGAAACTTTTATTACTTGAAAATAAACGTTTATTTCTTTTATGATTTTCCACACGCATTGGCAATATTTTCTGCAAGTCTGAACAATTGTACGGCCTACTTTCAACAACAAAACGCGGAGGCGGTGCTCGGCGCGGTAGCAGCGGCGGTGCGGGGTAAAGATAGAAAAGCTTATTGCGAATCCTTGCACTTAGCGGGCGCGCATGCTGGGCGATGCTCGTGGCAGAATCCAATAACTCGAATGGCAATCAAGCTGCCGTTGGGGGGTCTGTCTGCGGCGATGATGGTGGCGGCGGTGATGGTGGCGGCGGCAGCTCGGCAACTAAAACAAAGTAGGTAAGACGCACGAAACTTGCGTGCGAAGGCGCTGACGAAAAGAATCCGAACAAATTTAGGTCACTCTTACGCCGACTGCAGCCGATATTAGATAGATACGGCTAACGAGACGCAGGACGCGTCTCAATGACTATTTGCCGTCTCAGCCGCCGCCACCGCCACCCCCTCAAACTTCGGGTCAAACAGCTGCAACTGTTCGCGTACTCTAAGGGGGTATTCCCAGAAGGGGCGAGAGATCAACGGTGGTGGCGGCGCCGGGGACTTTGTGTGCGTGCGTCAAACACGCTGGAGCTGCGATAGAGGCGGCAAAGGAGGCGGCGGGGAAACCGGGAAAGAAAAAAGGAAATTGTACGGAAATGCGTACGGTTTCCGCTTGCAGTGCGTGTTGTGCGACGCGCTATTTTCGGAAGCGATGCGCGTTCCAGCCTCATCTGTTTAGCCGAATTGTGTCAGAGACGCCACGTGTCGACGCCGCCGCCCCCGTCTTCCAGCCGCCGCCACCGATTCATCCCGCCCGCAGATGGCTATCGTATAGTTGAACGACGTGCGCGTAGTAAAATCGTATCCGGATTGGTATTTCACAGGCACGCTTCTTGGAGACCGTTAATCAGAAATGAACCCCCGTTTGGGGCACAAAGATAAACGAACGACGGCAATTTATTATTGTATGTTTGGAATTTTTATCAGAAATTGAAAACGATTTATGGATGGAAATTGACAGAAGGGATTTCTGTATTTATTTTTCATAAACAATCGGATATATTTTCAAATCATTCAGAAAGATTGCGAAAGTAATAGGATATTAATCTTAGACTAACTCCAATACAACCACATATACCAATTAAAATTGAGGAAGATTGATATTACGGACAAAGAAGATATAGATTAGTTCCTATCATGATTTCCGACCAAGAAACAATAAAATTAATTACATATTTCTTGAATCTTGCTTCAGAAAAAAATCGTTTGCAAAAAATTTTAGCGATAAACTCGATTTATCGAAGATAGAGTAAATGTCAATATATATGAATCGATAATTTCGATAATTTTGCTGTTGATCCACGATGACCCACCTCTGAAAAGACCCTGCTCGCGGTACTAGTACGCCTGGATCACGTACTGATTTCATATTTTTAACATGCAGGAGGATCAAATAATTCGGATAATTCCCATATCAATAGAAATCAAATTACCGCTTTTTGAAATTGATAGTTTAATATCGATTTTCGATATATAAAAAATATCGATACTTCGACAACATCTGACATGGGACCAGATTCTAGCGTCGTTACTTTGTTGGCGGGACATTCATTAGTCAGAGTTCAGCCGAAAAGTTCAAACTTGTCCTAGGCATACCCTCAACAAAAATAAATCCCGAAAAGTGCACACGCACTATTCGGCAGTGCATTGTGGAGATCAGAAATGAGTCCCAACATAAATAAATATTTTAAAGTGATGTTAATATAGTTATGTTCCGCATGCATTTTTAAAGGTTAAACAACCAAAACATGGTTAATCTAACAAATTTAGGCTGTATATAAATAAAACATTGACAAAGCATTCTATAACACCCAAAAATGATATACAAATGACTGTATAAAATGTAAATATATCTGTATAATGTAAAATTTATAGCAACAAAAAATAAAAGTTTGCTTTGCAAGAAGCTAAAGAGCAGGAGGTGCGTGGGTGTCAGTTTTCGCTTTGATTTTTGTCAAGCCAGATTTTTTGGGCGTTTTTTTTTTGTTGTTTTTGCTACACAGTGCGCCACCAATTTTTGTTTTTGTTTTTTTGAATGTCTTGTATTCCAACAGTCCGATCCTGGGAATCGCCGAGTACCACCACGCCGAGTACATCGACGGCAGCCGTGTGCCAACATGCCATACTCGCGCGAACACCTTCTGGCCGGCGGCGTATTTCCTCGGCAGCTGCGTGCTCTTCTTCCTGCTACCATTCATCGTCCTCATCGTACTGTATCTGATCATCGCACGAAATCTTATCTCCCACGCCGCCAACGTGGTGCTCAACAAGCATCTGGACAGCTACTCAATACGGGCACGCAAGCAGGTCATCCTCATGCTCGGCACCGTGGTGCTCTCGTTCTTCCTCTGCTTGATCCCTTTCCGGGTATTCACAATCTGGATTATCATCGTTCCCGAGGAGAAGTTCTACGCATTGGGCGTGGAAAAGTACTACAACATTCTGTACTTTTGCCGTATCATGGTCTACATCAATTCGGCGATCAATCCGATCTTGTACAATCTGATGAGCTCTAAGTTCCGTACAGGATTTCTGATCTGTTCAGCCTGGCAGCGACGGCGACGGCATGGGTTTAAACTGAAGAGGGCGAGGTCGGATAATGGGACATTTAGTACGATTACGAATTCCCGCCGGGACAGTATGCTTTGTACTGCTATTGTAAAGCGTGCGAATAGTGCGCATGTTACCCTGACGGATGAGGGTCTCAGTGGTCAAGCTATGTTGACTAAACAGCAGTCGGTCATATTCAAATCAGCGCCATCTACATCTGGCGAGCCACAGGGTACGACGAGTAATACTGGAGTCATACAGGGGAAGAAACGCTTTTGCATTCTGCATAAAAATATTAAGAAGATTAGGATTAGGAATAAACATGAGACTATCTCACTGACGGAGAATAATCGGTTTATGCGGAAGACAGCAAAAAATGAGGAGAGTTTTGTTTAAGAAACTACAGAGTCAAGCACCTGTAGGATCACATTACGCAATCTGCAATCCATAGATCAGCAATCTATTGTCCAAAACTGAACATTAATATTTCAACCATCAACGATCTGAAACTTCCAAGGGAGGAGGATCCTTTCTTTCATTTTAGTGACGACGAACCTTTCTTAGATCTTGGATCAACTTCTCTCCACCTGTTTGAGTACGTGGGTCAAATTTGCCCTGAGGGATATCTCTATTCATACAGTTACCAAGCAATCGTGGGTCAAACAAAAGTGTTGGTCAGTTATCGACACATAGGTTCGCCATCATTGCAGTATTTCAATCTTCTCTGATCCCAATTCCATACTAATCAGTAATTATCGAGAGCCTGCCAATAATTTATTATTCTATGACAGCCAAGTTTAACTTGGTAGTTTACCCTCACAGAGTTGAGTACAATTTAATCAGAATTTTAATTTAAAAAAAACTTTCATTCAACGTTTCAAGAAGTAGAATTACGTTCACATCCCTCTTCATATATCTCAGCGGGTACTAGTATTTAATTTGCTAACAACAATATAATCTTTCAAATTAGACCCTTTTCATAATTTCATAAACGTTCAATTACTGAACTCTCTGGATCAATACCATCTAACTTTGTCCAACCCTCGCTTATCTGTACAATCAATGATCTAGGGGTGCTCTTCATAAAACGTATCATCTCCCGTTGATAGACACCTATTCAGGAACTAAAGGAGTAAGTTTATCGAGTCCTGATAAAATCTATAAATTCTCCTGGGATTACCATACCGCTCCGACAATGCATAGTATTATTTCCTCTTAACGAATTCATAGGAAGTAAAGGTTAAACACGTGTCGCTTGTCTGGTAGTGGATCAAGTTCCACATAGATTTAAGGCTTAACACTGGAGATGGCAAGGATTTCAAGGACGAAGGTGTGCTTTACAGTGCCTAATCCTTTCTATCTCATCAAACTCACGTTTGCCACACTTATGCATTATCATGCTCATGTCAACGCAAAATATAAAAATACTGAATGCATTCAAAATAAAAGAAGACATAAAAATAATAGTAACATTATCCCAACACTAAGAGCGCAATCATCGACACGTTCGTCTTTTAACTTGGGTTCTACCTAGATTTTCATAACCCATCATCTCGTCCTTTTCTCTATTGTCCATTAGATACTTCCGGTCCTTGAACAGCGGCACCTATTACGAAAGTTCTCGTCGCATAGCGGCAATTTACCCTTTTGGGACGAAGTACACCGAAGTACACTATCCACCACAAGGACATTCGTCCATTTTGGGAACGTTTTCGCATGCGAAGTGCGTTAATATCCGCAGTGACACGCTTTTTACCTGCGCATCCCACGCACCAACACGCGCCGGATAAGATTGCGCACCATCCGCCATTCACTGAGGTTTTGCGGATGATAAATAACTGCCACGTGCTGAACATTTCTAATTCGTAATCGCAAATCGCCGGAACCTTTTTCCTGCTACATGAGACTAGGTGATCAGAGACTAGTCGAATAGCTGCTTTGGGAGTGGATTACAACGGATCCACCAATCCCGCGAAAATCTACCGATGCCATAAAAATGTGACAACTGCCAAAGATGACTACACACATACATACTACCTACTCCTATGTGAACCGCATGTGAATCGCTTGTCTATACTTAGATTATAACCATTTAGTGACTGCGTGGCGGCCATTTTCGTAGCGTACAATTTTATTCTGACATGCAACCCACGAAACACACTTAATAAAAGAAAAACGACAAATAGTGATATTTAATGATACAATTAGTTAAAATATAATTAGTTGATAGTAAAGTATTATTCTCAGCATTTGTGTCATTCGCTCATTTTTAAAACATTATTTATAAACATATTCATGTATTTTGATTTCGTTGTATTTCATCTTTCATTCTCATTTTCTATACTATAACTAATACGTGTTTGCAGAGATATACGTAAATATAGAATACAACTGTGGTTACTGACTTTTAATCACCATTTTAGTACAATAAGGCAACTTTTAAACATTTTAAGAGTGAAAACAATAAAGATATTTTTACTCTGGGCACGGAGCTTACCAGCGAGGGTGGCTTAGACAACCCACTGTACAATAATTTTTATTACATGTCCACTTAAACTTTCTAATACACTTTAATCCACCGCTTTAACGTAGTACAGCCAACGCCATCATGTAGTCACACACAGAAACACTTTCCAATGTGTAGACTAGAACACTGTAATATCGGTTAGTACCCTAGCTAAAATACTCCTCATTTTTCTACGGAGCATATAATTGAGGTTAGTTATGTTTCAGCCCTATTCTGGCGATCACCCAGTTCAGCTTTGAAGAGTACTTCGACAGCACAATGGTACCGGTTTGCTTCAGCCCCGTAGAGACGTTCTTCGCATCTTTATACTTCATCCTCACGATGACGATCTTCTTCTTTCTACCGTTAATCGTCCTGATTGTTCTCTACGCAATGATTGCTAAGACACTAATGGATCATCCGAATTTAATGGCAGCGTATCGGAACAACGCGTTGCCCTCACAAAGCGTGATCAAATACCGGAAGCAGGTTGTCGTCATGTTAGGCACGGTGGTTTTAGCTTTCTTCGTTTGTCTACTACCCTTTCGGGTGCTGACACTTTGGATTATCCTTGCGCCAGCACACACTATAACCGATATTGGCTTTGAAGGATACTACAATTTGATTTACTTCTGTCGTATAATGTTCTATATAAACTCAGCTATCAATCCCATATTATATAATATTATGAGCTCGAAATTTCGTGGAGGATTTCTGCGTGTTTGTGGCTTCCATGCTCGTATGAAGCACAAGAAGGCGGACATTAATCGCAAGAACACATTCAATACCACCTCGTCGACGAACACATCCAGTCAGCAAACTTCAGAGTCGTTGTTTTCGCGATATTCGAGCAAACACAAAGCCAAACACGACGAGAAAGATCGTGAACATCGAGATAAGAATAAGGAGAAGGAAAAACATGTGGATAAAGATGGCGGATTTAAGACAAAGAACGATGTTTATGTGCGTATTACCGCCGCCAAAGAAAGGGATGCAAAGTTTACGGCGCCGTCTGAAAGTTTTGTCTGATTGTGAATGTAATCTGAGCATACAGTACTTTGTTCATCTCATTTTAGTTGTTGTAATAATTGTTAACTTAATTTTACATAGAAGAGCGACATATTGAGTGAGACATTCGGAACAAGAATTGACTCGTAAATATAGGGATTTGTGAGAAGGATTGCTCAAAATGTTTACGAAAGGCTGGAAAATGTTACTCATGAGACATTATGTTCGAAATTAAAAAAAGACATGAAAATTTATGAAATAAAAAAGACATAGGGCAAAACAAATTGATGTAGTATTTTATACGGGCGAATAATTTTACCAAAATCTAGTCTTATTTTATAACTATTTATGTTCCTATGAATGGAAATGTTGAGTATTTGTATAATACAATGAAGATTGGTATGGTTGGTGAGTTTGTACCTTATTCGTTGAAGGTATATTGTTGGAAATTGCATGTTGAACAGATTATTTGGATTTGGAGAGATTTTAATCAATGACATACAATATCTACGCATATATTTTGTATGAATATACTGTATATATGGTAAATGTAATGAATACATGATGAATAAAAGTTTTTAATGTAGTGATCGCAGTAATTATTTTATTAATGCTGCCCTAGGTATATTTAACAAGATTAGATGAGTTCATTGTGTATATGTGTGTGTGTGTTTTTTTTTAAATTTTGATAAAATATTGAAATAAATAAAACTTGTTAAATACTTTTTTTTAAATGATTTTTCTCTATAGAGTAACTTTGGTTTAAGAAGTTTACGGTATTACGTACGTCTTTACGTACAAGTAATATCAATAATATCAACAGATTTCGACTAATAGTATGAAGCACGGTTTAATGCAACTGGCCCTCTAGCCCCTTTATGTGGAGGATCCCCTGTGGTTGCGGGGTAAAATGATTGTTGGGTCCACCCTGTTTGAAAAGACGAGAGTAAATTTTGTACAAGGAGCTGTGGGGCCTTCCAGTGTTAAGAATGCTCTCTACTGGGGACCCCTTCCATACTAGGCCCTAATGGATAATTCTTCACTAAACAGATTCCATCACGAACCGTTACCGTTAGGTTCCCCCTAAATTCTAATGTATGTTAAATATTAGTGGGGTGCGGCCCGGCAAAAATATTCCAATATTCAACATATTATTGGCCCGCTGATAAAAAAGAAGATTTACTCACTTGCTCCAAACTACCGAATGAGAATTATATAAGGTGCACCTCCCAGTTTGAAAACCTCTGCCGTAATCGGTCCTCTCAACTTCTTATTTTGTTTATCGAGTCTTGGAGCGGTCCTATTTCGAGGCACTATTATATTATAAATTAAACAAGAAAACGCATTTTTAAATTGAAAGGAAACATTGCAGTGGTCCATAAAACGAATGCGTAAACAGAACTTTCATTTTCATAGTCAAATAATCATATACAACAAACTTTACACAAGTGTATAACTGGTTGCATATGGTCAACTCGCATTTTCTCTCATCCCTTCATGCTTGCAGAAACTGGCACTCTAACTATGAGTACAATTTTTGCAGCGGCAAATAATTTATGAAAATCACGTGTAACTGTATGCTCCACCATCCACCAGTCTCAACCCTCAACCCCTGTAAGTACTTTTATTCAAACTTTGCTAACAACACTTTTTCTATTCGCAAACCCGTTGCTAATAAGGGGTTTCTACTAAATGTCATTACATAAGTATAGACTTAACCTCTTTCCACCTTGTAACAACTTCAAAATTTCAATTTAGCATAACTATCAAATTTTAGTACGTTTCATAAATTTCATTGGCTAAGGAACACAATGGGCAACACCGTGTCTGCAGCCGACCTTGCAGCGTCGCATATTGTTTACCCAAACGCCGAACCAACCGCTAATCCCGAAAAGCAATCAGCGAAAACACCTGCAGGTCATCCAAAAGTACACCATGGCAATTATTCTTCAGCTGATATTCCTCCAGAGTGTCCTATGCACCAGAAGCATGCTGCCCCGCAGCCTGCAACTTCGGAATGTCCTGTTAAACACGATGGCAGTGGAGATGTGAATCCTTTAAATATGGTGAGTATCAAACTTTATTTGCTATTTTATCATTAATAAGCTTATTGGTTTCTTCATCTAATTGAGTTACTATTAACCGCTACAGACTGTTATTAACATATTTACTAGTAATTTTACGTGTTCCTGAAAATATCAACCGTTCTTTAACAATTGATTTTTTGATTACTTCTTAAAGTCCTCTAGTCCTTACGGTATTTTGTAATATTTTGATAATTTAAATTAAGTGCTTTAGATTAATGCTGAGCTTGTGACAGACAAAAGTTCACTCATTTATTGGGTTTGAGTTAAACATACATTCTGAGAATATATGATATAATTGTAGTTTATATATTATAAAATACCTAAATGCAGTTTTGCCTGCCTATAATTAGGCTTGTTTTTAAATCTATTTCTGAGGGGATTAGTCCCGTGTTTTCATCATTTTGTATGTTCATATTTTGTGTGTTGCCAATTTTCCATGTCAATTTTTCCTGTCGTGTATTAGTTTCTTCCAGTTTTTATCCCTGCTTCTTTTAAATCGTTTGTTATTTCATCTCATTGTCTGTTCCTTGGTCTCCCTCATCCTGTCTTTAATTTTGGAATCCAGTTTAAAATGTGCTTGGCTTGTGCTGCATCCTCCATACATGATGCCCTAACTATTCTGCTCTTTGCTTTATTTTTCTGAGGTTCTTCTTTGAGTTTTCTGTTACTGCTTTGGGTTTTCTGTAACTCCTGTTCTGGTACTTATATCATATTATTTATGCTTGTAGTTACAATTAATCGTTAGGTTTAGACAAACGCTTAATTAGTGATTGTAAATTTTAACCCCTTTAAAAAAGTGTGATGTTTATATATGCCCTCGAAACATGTGATATAATAATATTTCATTTATATTAAATTAATAAAGTTTGACTAATACGACTTATACATTTTTATGTATATCCATATATAGTTATAAAATTTTAATGTTCAATATGTGAAATTATTAACTTTTTTAATATTTAAATTATATATGACAATATATGATATAATTTGTGGAGTTTAAATTACCAACAAATTTAAAATACAGAAGAGTCTTCTTGATTTGGTATTTTTTTTTATATTTAAAAGTATATATGAAGTATATAATATGTGATGTTGACGTTTGTAGACTCAACTTTAGCAGTGCAAAGTTTGCATGTCATTTCAAGCCAAATGAAAATTTTCTCGTTATTATACTCAATTTTCATCAGTTGTAATATCGTTTCTTACTTTATCTTTCGGCTTCATAGGATAGATCAAAATAAGCCACATTTGATAGAGAATCAAATACGGCATGAATGATAATTCTACGATTTGTATATTAGAAATTATTTTAAAATAAAGTTTGGATGTTTACTGCTTACGTATCTATCAAATCTGCGAAAACAACTTATTTCTTCAAATGTCAAAATATTTTTGAACTGTACCATCTAATAGTTTGCCTTAAGCAACAAATAGTTTTTTTTTGGTAATTACTAATAAGTAAAATTATGTTTCAGATGCCAGCAGCAAATCAGAAACCAGCACCCGATCAACCCTTCCCACTGCCAATTGACAGACAAACGTCATCGATACCAAAGGCGATCGTCAAAGAGGGCGAATCCCCCTTTTGGGTATATCCCAGCCAGCAGATGTTCTGGAATGCGATGCTGCGCAAAGGATGGCGCTGGAAGGAGGAGGACGTGAAGGAGAAAGACATGGAGGCGATCATTAAGATACATAACGCGAACAACGAGCAAGCGTGGCAGGAGGTGCTCAAGTGGGAGGCGCTGCACGCGAAAGAATGCTGCGCCCCGAAGCTGAAGAGTTTCGGCGGCAAAGCGACCGACTACTCGCCACGAGCGCGAATTCGCCAGATGATGGGCTATGAATTGCCCTTCGATCGACACGACTGGATCATCGACCGATGCGGCAAGGATGTGCGCTACATTATAGATTATTACGACGGTGGTTCGGTGGATCCCAAATATCGATTCGCTCTTTTGGATGTACGCCCTGCTATGGACAGGTAAATTTTACTAAATTTAACCTAAAGGATCAACCCTGAACCTTAAACTACAATACCTAACCCATGACAGTGACGAAACGAACTAAATATTTGTATTTTCTGTTTTAGTTTTGAAAATGTCTGGGATAGAATGAAGGTGGCCTGGTGGAGATGGCGGTATAGCAGCGAATAGAATTGGAGATTAGCATATCGATGTTGTAACCAAAAAGAAACAACACAACGTAGTTGTACATGGTGCCCTTTTGTTTAGCTGACATTATATTACGATGTGTTGTTTGCGATATAATTTCTGGTTGCGGATTGCGAGAGATGTGCAAGAAGTCATGCACTTTGTTCTTTCTCTCCAAGGATTAAGTTATTTTATCGTATTTATGATGTCACGACCGGAGAATGCAGTCGATTGTTGATATTATTAAGTCGATTCTGCTCTAAGTCAATAAATCATAATAATACACTGTTCGTCTTATTATATTTCTAATTTAATTTTATATTTAGTATTGTTGGTATAAATCAATTTATTATAAACTAAGCCTTTTAGCAGAGAGTTTCTTTTCTATCTACATAATACAATACTTTTTGGTGGCCCCCAGGTTTAAAAATATCTTCTGCGGACCTTCCAGTTTTTCTAATATAATGTCGCAGCAATGCATTTGTTCAGCAATGTTCCAAGGGGAGGGTCGTAATTCTCGCGGCTCACCTGAGACAAGTGCTTGCCACCCAAATTTCTGCCTTAGAGTATTTATAACAAGGGCAGGCAACAATTTCTAAATATGGGACTAAATCTACCACATCAAAAATAATAAGGAAACAAATATGTCTATGCCATAAAGGTATATTTCTCCACGAAATATTTTCTGAGAATGCCTCTTGGGCTCTCCATTAACTTAGCTTAATAAGGTCATTTGTGACTGACATCTTTTAATCAATTAACGGATTGAGACGTACACATACGTCTTCGAAATATATGATATAATTCAATGTTCTATAGTTTCTACTATTACTAACATGTTTTATGAATATGAGTATATCTTAGACAATTACAACTAGCAAACTTTTGACTAATAACAAGAAACTTCATCTTCCCTGAAAAGATCTTACAATTGCACTATTCTTTCATAATGAGGCAGTGTCCCTGATAGAGGTGCAAATTCTTATAATATAAATATAAAGGAAGAGAGCTAGTTAGCAATCGCGTCGTCTTATATATATATATATATAGTGTATAATGGAATAATAAATTTCCAATCCGAAAGAATGACATCATTGCCTTTTTATGTAACCTCACTTATGTCATTAACTTCTTGTAAACCTAAAAAGTATAGATTGCTTTAAAGGTTATGCTTAATTGCTGTTAGGTTGCTAAAGTATACAAGTCATCTGTAAAGGTTATGAGACTTATCAAACCGAAATTATCGTAGAATATTCGTCCAGGTTTGTAAAGGAACTCTAATTGAAAAGGAAACCAATTTAAGTGAAAAAATATATAGTGCAAGTTAACTGTGCTAAACAAGTAAACATCTATTTAAGTTGAGATTAAGATACATGGTGTTTGCATGCAAAGTTTAGGTTATTTATATAAGAAACACGTCAAGCTACTCCGTTGCTTTTCGTTTCGTGATGGTGCCCCTGATAAACACAAAACTACGTACAACTCAGTGCGTGCCTAATGAAATTACCGCAAACGGCGCTTCGTAATTGATTATTATGCAAATTAAACAGCGCCATGCAACAAGTTGTGCTAATCTACATCATTATTAGCAGTTAATTATTTCCGTGATTATATATATACATAGTATAAGCTGATAAATGAACTAAAACAAGCAAAATTTGGCAAAGTTTGCGCGTTACCAATTGAAAAAGTACAATTGGTTGTCTATGTCATCGGTGGCGGCGGTCGATAATGCAGATGTCGCCACCGGCTGGCGGCGGCGAAATGGATAGGTACACATGGATTTCTGTATGTGAGCGTCGATGCCTCTATATGTGTGTGTGAGCGCGTGCCGGCTGATCGGCGGTGTAGCCGCCGCACACCCAAAAACGTACGCACGCACACACGACAACTCAAAACAGACCTGAGCGCTTGCCCCGCCGCTGTAAACACAAGCGTCTGCCGTCGCCGCCATCCATCGCAGCCGTGGGTCGCAAATCGTCCAGCTGGAGGAGGCGTGAAACATCGGTGCCAGTGCAGTTTCATAGTTCGGCAGCGATCGCAGCAAAAACAGCAGGAAAACGCGTGAGTACTGCGACGCAGGTTCGGAAGGTGATTCAGTTTAGGGGTTGCTTTTAACCAACAAGGACAAAGGTAGCTTTTCCCGTACAAGGGTGGCGTTACTCTTAATTGAGGAAGATCATCACACTGATCTCGATGTTGTAATCATTTTTCGCGTGTTTTTGGCAAGTGCAGGACGCTGGTACGCGCGCGTTTCGCGGGGGGTGGCTGTTTCCATCGCCATCTTCGCTCGAAGGTGGCGCATGTGTGCGTCAAGCGAGGTGAAAACCACTTGTTAGCTGACGGGGCTGCATATACACACCCAGGGACACAAACATACAACTTGGACGTTTGGGTGTGTGTGGGGGTGGGTGAACGTGAGTGCATGCGTGCCTAGAAAAGGGGAGAGGGTGGCATCGCCGCGTGCGATTGTTTATTTGCCTACTGCGTCGACTAACAAGCAACAGACATTCGAACAGTCTCGAATAAGAAGAGGAAAACCACCGGCGCCGTCGATCGTTCTGGGCTACAAACGTGGGGGTGCATTACAACAGGACGAAGATCTTCGCTGGAAGAACTTCGTAGAATGATCGGGTGAGTTGTTAACCTATTGTAATACCCATTGAACGTATTTTATGATATATCGACAAAAACCAACATTTCCAAGTGTAAACGATAATATCTAAATAAGGTATAGTAAATGTTGTTGCTATGATACGTTGGCAGTAGTGAAAAGTAATAAAACACGTTTACAACTAGAGGATTGGAATTCCATAAAATAACACGTTTATATTCATATTTCAAATATATTTTACTTTTGTGGATGCGCATTTTGTTCTGTTCTATAGATAGGGTAAGACCTCACCCAATCATGACTATCCTTAAAAGGCATATATTCGAGTTATAAACTTAAAATAGCTATGACTAACCTAACCTATGGTAAAACACACTTTGGGAGAATGAACGAAACGGTTCTGACATATTTCCTAACTATTGTTATGATAGGTTGGCAACACTGTAAAGAAATAACCTTAGAATTGATGAGTTGTTAATTATAACCAAACATCTACCGACCCTATCATGTTATCAGGTTATCTTTTATCATTGCATTTAGATGCCAAAACATAAATTCATATTTTTATTTTGAAATGTACCTGGATAGTTATAGAAAACAATTAGACCGGCCGTTTCGAGGTCAGATTGGTAACACCGTAAGAAACAAAACCAGTTTACAAATATACGAATCATTTACAGTTGTGGTTATGTTTAAAGATTAGTAAAACTAAGTCCGTAAGACTGATTTAATTGTTATCTAACAATAAATCCATATTTAACCTTAAAGTAAGCAACCTTAGCACATAACCTTAGAAAGTTTTGACATTAATGGCAGTACAGTAGTCGCACTTGATATAAAGGGGTGCTGTGAGACTTGACAACACTGCAAAGGAAGAAATCTTGTATTAATCTCAAATTTTATGGTTGTTTACAGAGTTTATCAGTAGAAACAATAGAAACTTTTTAAAAATAAGTTTTGCAGCGCTCTGTTGTAACAATTACTTTCTATTCATATAAACTGAACTGTTCATAGTTTATTCTAAAGTTCCATGCAAACCATTCGATTCATTCGTACACCCTGCTTGTTAATAATAAAAGCGAGGACTTGTGTGGAGCGGTATCAGCTATCGAAAGTTATGAAAAGTTACATGCACAAAAAGCAGAAACATGACGCGCAATCATGATAATACGCCAGATAGCTAGGGCGTATTGACTGCATTCGCGTATTTTTCTAATGAACGCGCGCCGGGTCGAGAATCGGGGGTTTATGCCGCTATTGTTTTCGCCGAGGTTATATGCGCGAGTATGAAACGTACACGCGCAGACAGGCGGCAAACAATAAAAGCGCCGGCGGCTGTTTCGTCAGGGGTTCGTTTTTATCAGACCATCCGAACACTACATGCGTGTATGGGTTGTGTGTGCTGAAACATACCGTGTGTTATTGCGGCTGGCGGGGACCGACCGCCACCGACGCATTGTTGAGCGCCTCTCTTCGCCTCATGTGCGCCAACAATCAGCGCGCATTGGTACAAGCGTGTAATCATTGTCGTGCGCTTATGAAAAATACACACGAAAACACAATACTGCATGGCCACTATGTATCCATATGTGATTTTGTGTTTGTTTAGGTACTTATCAATTACAACTATCTAGGAATAGGTTTTGTTTGCTTAGCACAATTTATAACTTTTGGGTTAGGAAAATAATGTGTTAATAAAAATGCTGTTTTTGTACTAGGTTAACTTATCTTTGGAAGGATATAACTTAATTCATGAATAAGTGTTCATGAACCACTAGGTTTGTAATTTGCCTTTGTTTTAATTGATTATAACGTTAAAATAATCTTCTTGTTAATGGGAACGGTTAAATTAAATTAAATTCAAGTATAAGTACCTAGATCTAGTATAATTTTAGATTATAGATGTAATGCTCACGGAGCCGTTTCAGTAGCGTTTGCATCGTCATCTGCTCGGACAGTCAGGCACTACTCAAGGTGCTGA
>WSZQ02074092.1:0-18009 GCA_019419845.2 Weissflogia rhopalogaster
AATAGTATTAGCCTCTAATATGACTAATTACATTGAACAAGAATTGAATAGAGCTAATGACCATAACAGTCGATGCTCGGTAAATCAAATTTAAAAAAATCTATAAAATCTATAAACCATACATCAAGAGATCAACCACTCTTCAATAATCACACTCAAAATCATCAATCGCAAAAATGTGCGCCACCCACAAAATCAAAGACACAACATCACAATCACAATAATTACATGTAAAATAAGAATACATTAAAACCAATAAAAAATGTAAATCCAGGCTGAAGGGTCAGTATGGTCGATAATTCAATTTTTTTAGTCCTTTCAAAACTTAACGTTTCTTAAATTTTTACCATTGATTTCCAAATGTTTGTAACCTAATTTGAATATTTATTCATTTCAGAATTTGCCACTCATCGAGATAATCTAGAACAACGTAAAGGTAAGCTAGAAACATTTGATTTCCTGATTCGCACTCAAAAATAACTACTTTCGGAAAATTTATGACATCTATATGCAAATGAAACACATACTACTCCGAACCCTTAATATCAAATCCCAGGGTAATTACCCCAATTTTTCTCTGGAGTTCATTTTTTGTTTCGTTCATTAAATAATTCTCTTGTGAATTGCATTCGTATGAATAAATTATCATTAAAAAGCACAGCAATCATGTGGTGTTATTCACTGTAACAATTTTCGAAAGTTAATCTAATCAACAAAGGGACCTTGTCTGTATTTCATAATCTAGTTTAATTTGAACCACCCTTAATTTAGGGTGGTACATTTTTCGAAATATTTCTTTCCATCACCTGTCTATAAAATTAGAGATCTTTTCCATAAGTACTGACGTGTGTATCAACAGCGCGTTGCGTTTTTAATGTATTATTTTACGTTGGAGTTGTTATCGATATTTTTATAAAGATTATTCGATTGTAGTTCCGTGGAAAACGCATTAAAGGTATGCGTGGTTGGCGTGGTTTTAGTACAATCAAGTTGTTTACTGTTTTATGGCGCTCTGCGGATGTGTTTCGTGAATGGTGAATAGTCGAATATAGTCGTCGCGTCGTTGGGAAACATGCAGGTATATTAAAGTTATGACACAATACTAATACTAGTAGCAGTTCTGCTAGGGCTACTTACTAATTAGTCATTTGCATGTAGAGTAATGATTAGGTGTTTTTATATGTTCGTAAATAATCAAGAATATGGGGGAGAAAATTATCTAAGAAATAAACTAGAATGATATAAAAAATATCATTAAAGTAAAATTATTTCGGAACTGCAAGAAACAAATCTGAAAATTATAAATCTATTATGACCTATTATAAAAATTAGAACTGCGGCGGCTTGCCGCGTTGTGGAGCTCGGTGCTCATTAGATCACTGCAGTTAAGCAACGTCGGACGTAGCTAGGCGTTGGATGGGTGACCACTTGGTCTCCCCACTCAACATTTCGCGTTAAAAATGCGAACTATGGTTGGGCCATTCGCTTGCAACGGTCCCCGGAAAAACCCATATGCACAAAAAGTTCAGAGCAAGTACCATCAGTAGCGAGAACGGATTGGGCCGGGTGAAAGTTACTATTCATTCCCTTACACCACTATGTAGTAGAAAAAGGTTGTTGATTAAATAAATAAAAATAAAAATTAGAACTAAATACAAGTAATATCATTTTCTTCGTTATGTATATAAGCTTATAAAATCGTGTAAAAACTTCTTTAGATTTGTATCGATAGTTATAGACAAATTAGATACATTCGTAACTTGAAATAGTGGTTCCCTAATTTGGACCACTTCATACTATACTGTTTTTATGAGCTTTTTCCAAAATATACTATATTTACGATTTCAAAGTCAAATTGGACATATTTTACAAAATTGACAAGTGTTTTTTTTTAATTTGAACAACTTTGCGACTAATTTTAATTATGATATTTTCGAAATACACACTATATTTCAAAATATAATAAAACTTTGTGCAGACCTAAATAATGCGATAAATCGCTGAGTGTTGGCGTGCGCGACTAAATAAGCGCCTTTTCACACACCGTGCGAGGCGAATAAATTATTTGTAACTCAATGGAGCGCCGTGTAGTCTAACAAGGAGATTCTATTGTCCGTCATAAAATTGTATGAAAATTTTGGCACGTATGTACATATATAGAAATAATTTGTGGTAACGGGATTTTTCAAAATTTGGTGTATATCGCTTTTACAGCAACATTCGCCGTATGAGTAACGTGACACTCGATAGCGCGCCAAGGTTGGTCTACATGCAGGTGTGTTGGTGAGTATGCCACGATACTCATACGGCGAATGGTGCTGTAAAAGCAATATATAACATACTTTGAAATATTTTTTTTTTGGCAAACGGCTCAAAATGGCGAAAAATTCTACTGACACAAATTATTTCTGTGTGTGTATATATATACTATACGTATAGAAAATTCCATTCAATTCCGTTTTGGACTATTGAGACATTCTCCTTGTAAGAACGATGTGATTCGCTACAGTAATTAAAAATTCTTCTCAACATCGCGGAGATTCTTAAAGTTTGTCACCTAAACATATGAAAATAGTGGCTCTTTGTTGACTTTTCATCTCCGTAAGATGTAAACAAATAGAAATCATTAAACTTCTTTTCTGAAGAAAACTTCGAATAGAAATTGAAATTGAAATCGATTTTACAACTTACAAAAACCTAACAACACTTAGTTATTGGAAGCGGTCATATATAACGCGATTCAGCGATCAGAAGTCGAAAAGTACGAAACTTAATTTATATTAAAATATGTTTTCATGGAAACATACATTGTTAATGAATTCTCACGGAATTTCTAAGTCAATTGTTATAAAATTTCATCACGAAATATAATTGTAATAATTACTAAAAATATACAATTTTCTGCATCGACTTGACCATTCTTGAAAAAAGAAATAATAAATTGCGGGAGAGATGTCGATACTTTCTTTCATTTTTTGTTTGTTCTATCAATACCAAAATCAATAGAGTCTGTTGGAAATCATAGAGTGTTACCATGGTTAATTGGTTATTTTAAATTAAAATAGGCAGCTGTGTAACAAGTTATTTGTTTTTGTGGACAATTGAAATAGTTGACATAGTTGCAAATATAAATCAGTTCAATGTGTAAAGTGTTCTTATTTACGTAAATATAAATCAGTTACCAACCTAAACTATTCACGTCTACAAATCTATGGGACGGTGAACAGGTAGTTCAGATTACAAATTTTTGAGTTTTAATTGTGGTGCCCCAGGAGGTGTTCAGTGGCCGCTGAAATTGTGTCACTCTTATTTAAGAACTGGCATGTAAGTAGAGTTTAACAAGAGAGTGTGTAAGTCTGAAATTGAAACCGAAAATGAATTAATATCAGAGTATTATAATTAGTATATAGCGATGCAAGGGTGGAAACGACGTTTTTGGGCACATGCTGGTAGAGCAGACGGGAAGTGCTCAAATAGCGATGTATACTCGAGTATGGTTCACTACTTGTATGTAATACAAGTTTTCTTCTTGTCATTGGAAGTCATTAGTAGTGTTAACATATTTGATATGAAATTCTATTTCATGTATTTCATATAATGAATGCGTAATCTAGTTGCAAAATATTGTACTGACACAGTAGTAATCGGTAAAAGGTATATTAATGCGAGCATTTGCTAGTAGATGGCGCAACTATCGATTCTGTTATTAATCGTAATCGATTAAAATCGAATCCTCTGCCCGATTGTTCCTTCTATTATTAATCGCAGACCGCGGTTAATCGATTTCACCAATAATCGATGACTGGAGAAAAATTGACGTCCCTAGTATGTATGTTTCAGAAAATGATTGTTAAGTCATATTAATAATAGGACATAATGACTATAAAACCAAAGTATGTAGTTATTGCGTTTCATTAGTAGCTTCAGCAAGCGTGCTCCAAAGGATTTTGACGCACGCTTGATGATTTTGGCGTATGTTTACTTAAAAACTCCTGTTTTCACCTGTTAGAGCGTTTGTCAAAGCTGCCTTTCGAAACGACGCGTGCCGAAAAACGCAGTTTCCAACCTTGTATCGTTATATATTTATATTTCTTTCGAATCTCTCGCAACGCGTACTGATAAACATACCTTTTTTTAAGGAAAAGGTATTTTGTATTACTTCTTTATATCCTTTATTTAAAATCAATTTTGGACCGGTTTCGGTGTCTTTCGGTGCTTTGGGAAAAAAACTGATAAGGAGAGTCCACGCCGTGTTTCACAAAACTAAAAATAGCGTCGGCTACTAGATTTTTGAAAAACGATTTACGGGCGTATCAAACCGTTTTTTATTTTTATTTTTTTAATTAATATATTTTTAATTGCATTTATGCATAGTTACATCTTACATCATTAATAAAAAAAAGGAAAAACGCCGCGAGTGAGGCTTGATCTGCCCCTAAGGCATCGTGCAGACCGCCGGATTCGACTTCTGGCTTCTATGCCTATCCTTGCCTGTTGAATATGAAAAAGAGATGAAGTAACTCTATGAAACAACCTATCTCCTTTTATTATATTAGTCAGGCAGAGAGAGGCTACGCCGCCAGTCAGACCGTCGTCTAAATTGCATCATGAAATCAATGAAATCGGGCTATAAATGCTATCAACAGATAGAGGATGCTCTCAAGAGCAGATTGATACCAAATTTATTAGATTGCCGCTGGAATTAACTCATTTAGGACCACTTTAATGGATTAGTTTTATTAATTTAATTATATATCACAAAAATGCAAAAAAAGTTGTTATAATCGAAAAAGTTATAAACGAAATGTATATTGTGTCACCTTAAAAAAGTTGATTTGTGAGCAAAAATTCACCTTATATATAAAAATATGATAGCTGAAATTCATTTTACGGTAATTTAAACAGCATTTCCTGCCTTTTGCAATAATTGTTGCCAAATTGAAACGCCCAGTATATTAATACTAAGGATCATAACGATGCTAATTTCTCTTAGGTAGCTTTTAATAGCATATTACTTCATAGTATAGTCGAAAAATCATGTTTTACATAGAAGTCTAGAAAAAAACTTGTGACGGGCATAGCCACGGATTTTAGACACTGTGCGACGACTCATCTATTACACTAAGCAACTATTGGGGGCCATAATCGGACACTATACATTTCTAAATTGGGGTAAATTGACACTCGAATCAAATGTTTAACAATTATTTTCTCGGAAACTTTCAGGCATTGCTTTCTAGGATTTTCACCTTATTTTTTTCAAAAATCTAGTACCCGAAACTATTTTTAGTTTTGCGAAACAATTTGAGGACTCTCTTTGTGAGATAAATTCGTACTAATGTTAGAAACAACAAATAACTAAAGTTTAGAAACTGTCGTTATTTTACTAAGGATGGTCATAAAGACGCCGAAACCGGTCCAAAATTGATTTAAAAAAAAAAAACAATATAAAGAAGTAACACAAAACACCATTTCCTCTCACAACTTTATATACGCATCAACAAACATATACTGTTTAATTTATTGCCCTGAAACTTTCCAAAAAGCCTCCCACGTTGCTGTATTGAATTAATATAAATAAAGAGTCCATCCGATGATTTTTTCCGCGTATGGCAGGTTTTGCTGTAACGAAGTTATCAGAACACAATAAAACTGTACTGTTCTAGTCTAATAGAAACTAAAGTAAACCCAATGAGAGGAAAATAAACTGTCAAAACCAACGAATGCAATCATAAACCTAAAAAACACAACTCAAAATATCCTCATGCTCTACTGCAATACTTCCAGCTCTGTCTAGGGAAGTCAAGTTGCACTGTAGCATGACGCCCCCCGGTGACAATGTTTCCGGTATTGCTAGCCAATGACCAGACGGGACCAAGCCACACTGCGTCATACCGTTCCTTACCCATCAGCACAGCTATCCAATATAAAACAAAACACATATGCCCCAGCCAAGCCAGGTAGAGAGTTGTAGGTAGTAGGCGCATAATCACCAGCGAGCTGGACGTGTGTATGTAGTATGGAAGTGTTTAGTGTTTGTCGGCGCACCGAGCGGCGCCACCGGGGTTTGTGCAGTAATACGCGTGCGTTGTTGTCATGTGCATTGTCGGATAGCATTTGAATATCAACCAACGTCGACGTTCGAAGGTTGCCACCACGACAGCGCACAGTTTACATGTGCGATCCACCGGTTTCAGTTCGGTGGTTTGTGCTTTAGTTCCCGTTTTTTTTTTCAACACACCAACACCTGAAAAAAAAACACTTCTAGTAAATAAATTCAACGATGAAACAACGAAACAAACATCAAACCACCTTTTGATAAAACTACAGAGAAACTACAAACAAAAACCTGGCTTTTGTTGAAACAATTCCAAGAATAAAAAGAGTAACTAACTGTTCGGAGCGTTCTTGGTTTTGACAGCTCGGCAAACTCTTTATGGTTGTTTAAAAACAAGTGCGCGTTGTTTAAACAAAGCAGAGGAAGAACAGTTCAGAACAGGAGAGGTGTCTTTCAAAAAATGCTCGGTACATTTTTGGTCATTCCTTGAGTGTTTAAAGCAATTGCGTATAATTACGATTAAGGTTTGTACAGGTGTGCGTCAATGGCGTTGAGATAGTTTTTTTTTTGGGTGGTGTGGGTGGGGTAGGTGCGGGTGGGTGGGGAAAGAGTAAAAGTAAATTACACTTAGTGCTTTCATTCATTTCCATTAACGAGACTGGAAGCCATCAAAGTAATCAATAACTGAAGCCAGCCCAGCCGTTGTAATAACCTTTAAAATTGATTTTTTCGCGTAAACCAATGACCTATCCTTTTCCTTCAATATTTCCTTCGTTTTCTTCCCTTTTTTTCCTTTAAAACTTCAAGAAACTCTATGTTTTTCAATCAGGAATCCAGTAGTTTCGGCTTAAATCCTGTAATTTTTAACATTTTGTTGATATAGATTCATTTTAAACTTTAATAAAAATTCCATAAACCCCCTAACTCGCCTAAATCGCAAAAGCCATTAACAAACCTAGTGTGATGGAGTTTGATAGAGTTTAAAAGCAAAAATTGAGGTTTGGTGCCAATCTACTGATCCTTTCACCTTTTTTCTATCCAAGGTTAGACCTCTCCCTGTTTCGTAGAGGTCTCCTTGTTTAAACCCCCCGTACTTCGTCCCTCCTACATTGCACTATTAGCTATAACCACTATACGCCCTCGTATCTCTTCCTGACGCTGACGACCTGACGACTTGACGACTTCCCCGCTCGGCGCCACAACACACTGGTTTTTCCCAATGTTTTCCGGCGGGCGTGAGGTGAGGTAAAAAGGAGGGTTGTAGGTTGTTGTCGATGTGATAGTTCGTGGAAACGAGGAAGCAAGGAAGCGTGTTGGCGTGTCGATGTGCTTTGCCGCCGAACGAGCGCGGATGTCGTGACCGAATGACGTCAAATCTGATTGTAGATTACCAAAAGGGGGTGCGTGTGCATATTCGGCGGGTTGGACGACGTGAACACGATAATGGTTTGTGCATTGGGTGGTTTGCTTGCAGACTTTTTTTAGTGGAATCATAAACGTACCAATCCTAACGTGTTTAGTTTCCACGTAATCACTCTTACACGCTTCCTAGCCAAAAACCCATAAGACATTTTGTAAAGTATTATTGCTAGAATGGACTATATTTACTATAACTTCAATGGTTTAATGATTTGAAGAGGTTTATAAGTTGCAGGTGCTAAAGTTGATTGCTGTATCTGTATTTAATCTAAATTGTACGTGTAATTGTAATTTGTTGTAGGAAATAATGAACAATTGGCGTCTATCACTGGTGCACGTGGCTTGGCACTGGAAGAATTCACAGATAGTTTAGAAGGATCGTGGTTCTTTTAATGCCATACCTTGTGCTCAGACTAAATCATCTAAAAATGTTGTAAAAATGTGTATGTTGAGATTTTGTAAATTTATAAATAAATAATTATTGTGTTGTAAAATTCGAAGCGTTATTATTGAATGTTTTCTGTTATATTCTATTTAATTTTTTTAGTGTTTATTATATTGACCCTAATTTGGATCACTTAAAATTACATTTAGTAACTTAGAGACGAATTAGCATTCTATTAGTGTTAATTTTATTTTATTTTACCGAGTATCGACTGCTATGGTTGTTAGCTCTATTCAATTCTTCTTCAATGTAATTAGTCATATTAGGGGCTAATACTATTGATAAGAAGAATTCACTTTAATATTCATCCCCACCGGGAATCGAACCCGGGACCACATGGACAGTGGTCATCGACCAAACCACTGCGCCACTTAAAGATTAATTATCTTTTTTTTTTATTTCACAATAGTTATCTAAATATATTAAGCCAAATACCCTTCAATTTCTGTAACGTACCTCAGACTATCTTTGAGACATGCCTACATTCCTCGTCTATGAGTTTGTACCTAGACACAGTTGTAGGTCGATGGTCCCTTAGGCTGAATAAGACATCGAGTCTTGTTAAACATTGTTGAATATCTTGTAAGATCGGAGTCCGGAGAATGCAATGTGTGATTTATTTCTAAATTTTGCAACTTTGAAACGTGACAACTTGACTGTGGTACCATAAAGAAGGAATTAATGCGAGTGTCGAAACTCTAGCCCTACCAAAGTCAATCAAGTTAGAACCAAAAAAATGTTGTATGGCATATCTGACATATCTTGAATACATTTTCTTAAAAACAATTCGTAGCTAAACATTACCACGATCGTACTATGCCACCAAATTCTTAGCGTTTTCTCTAATGTTGAATGCCCAAGATAATTAAAACTTCAAATCATTCATATCACAAATATTATAATATAAAAAATAATAATCACGCACCCTACAACAGATTACGCCTATCAGAGTGTTTATCGAAGAGTTATGTCTGTGCTTTTCTAGTAGGAATGCTAATAGACCAATGCGCGTCTATGTTCTTGCTGCTAGACGAAAGATGCCCGCAGGTGGAAATGGCAGACATCATGTAACGTAAAACACGTTGACGAGAGGTACCGCTGTGAAAGGTTAGCCCGGTAGTTGATGATAACTATCTCTAGACCAGAAGTACCAATACCCAATTCAAATACTCAACCTAGACCAAATAAATAATGTTTAACTATAGTTAATAAACATAACAACTTGTAACAAAATGTCTGTATAATGACGTTTGAGAGAGGGCTGGCGTACGTAAGAGTCAATTCTTGAACCAGTCCCCCTCGAATGAACCAAGGAAATGTTGACTAGGCCTCAAAAATGGGCACTTCGGGCGACATGCGAGCCCCACATATGAAGGATGTGAACGACATCATTTTGAATCTGGAGACGATACAGATTCTTGTTTTCTCTTGTCTTCTCCAGCAACCGAGTGTTGATCATCAGATTTTTTTGGCAAATTGCTTGATACTTTGTTCCCAGCCAAAATTCCGACACTGACCATGGGATATCTTGCTTCAATATATCCATAAGATTATCCCGCATGAGCAAATCTCCCGCGAAATTCCCTTAGCTCAAGTCATCTTCAAGTTCTAATTCATTTAACATGAACGAGAAGGTCCCCCATGGGTTATTTCAAGTTCACGTCGTCCTAAAAATCCATCATCATAAACCTTCTCAACTCTGATTAGATGATCTGTTAGGAAAGAAAGTTGAGCAATCCAAAATATTGCGAATTGAGCTAAAAAGCTGAAAATTTCAGATTTTATTTATTATGCTAGGTGTGATTGATATAGTTTCGTACCATTTGTCCAACAGGAAGGTTCCTCTTTGATCGTTTTTAATTTTTATTTCGTTTCTTTGACATCTTTTGGAGCCTGAACATTTTGAAATTTTGATATATTTGAGAGAGTCTTCTGTCTCTTGTTGATAGAACATGTTGAATAAATTTTTGATGAATAAACACACAAAAATATATTATATTTGTAGAACTGTGAAAAAAGTGTTTATTCTTTAAAAATGTATTCAACATGTTCTATCAACAAATGACAGAAGGCACTTTCAAATATATCAAAAATGTGAACACCACAAGATTGTCTGTCGTTTACCGTAAACTGAAGTTACAATTCGCGAAGTGCAATAATCATATACTCTTCAATTGCGAGTGCATACACGAAGAAATAACCACGAAATACATCTATAACAGTCTAAAGAGCAAACACACGACCCCCACTGCCTTAGCGGTTAAACGTGCAGCAACCAACAAATGGCTAATCATCATTTATCCAACTCCGGAGTGTACCAAGTTAGTTGTGAGAACTGTCCCATGATTTCCATAGGCCAAACAGGGCGGAATTTCAAACAACGCCTCAAAGAGCATTTAAGCGTAAATGTAATAAACTCGAACTGCTCAGCTATTACAGATCACTTCATTTCTACCGGCCACAGTTGTGATAATTCAAATTTAAAAATCCTACGTTTGGCAAACAAGAGCTATAAACTCAATATTCTTGAGGTAATTTACATCCAACTGGCCATAAATACACATCCCAAATACTTTGCTAAACAATCACACGTAAATTGCAATAAAAACCCCTCTCACCAAAAATATTGTACCTCTTAGTATTTAAGCTGTTTTTGTAATTTTCTTGCTTCAGTACCTGATGATAGCGAAAGCAGAAATGTACATTGTACAAAAATATATTATATTTGTAGAACTGGGAAAAAAGTGTGTTTATTCATCAAATATGTTGAAATTTTGTTTATCCGCCTAATTGTCCTGAATCATGTGTGACACTTCTACCTAAAATATATTTCTGCAGACTATGTTACCTTTGATTTTTTTCAGTCAGTGCTATTTCTTTCATTTTCTATTTGTTTCATTTTCGCATATCCTCTAATTTTTTATCAAAATTATGAAATTTCTGCATGTTTTCTCGTGACAAATTAATGTATCAACATTTCTGGCAGATACACCTCTTGAAACCTGTTTTCTTACTTTTTTGATATCTATCTTCTATCACATGCTATCGGGAGAGTGAAATCTTTCTTCACTTTTTTATTAATACTACATCATTTAGTAACTCTTCTAGTTTATTCACGTATAGCGAAAATCACAGGCGCCTCTTCGAAGTCTCGTTTCCATTGACTTTTCCAGAGTTCTACATGACGTTTGGAGCAATGGAGATTTTGGATTGTTTGGTCAACGTATCGTAATGAAATCATCGACTATATTAGATTCAACTTTCATGAGTTATAATATCGGTTCTAAGTAATCAAATGAAAAACTATCCCAGGAGTGTGAAGGAATTTTCACGGTGAATCGATTAATGCATGATTTTTAATCCTAGCAATACGGCAAATATGAAAAAAAATTGAAAAACCTAAAACTCGACATTTTCGTAAAAGACTTTTTTACACGATAAATATCTCAATAATTACCCAACATTTAGGCGTAAATGTGCATATCAAAACAAACTATATTTAATGAGGAATCGATCCATACAAGGATGGGAATTCTGTCACATACAGATTAGAAAATATTTTAGAACAAATTTTGAATTTCACGTTTTAGTTCCGCATTTTGCCACTACGTGGTAGCGGTCGGAGACGGTCATCTTAATGACAATTTGGTTGCAACGCACTTAATATATTATAAAGCATCGACAGTACATTAGAACTTAATGGTTCATAATTAATCTCTTGCTATTATATTTTCTTGTCATGCTCATATAGCTTATGTTGTTGGTGTTGGCGGTGGTATCGAAATTATTTATGATTCCCGTGCACAATGCGCGCGCAGATTCTAGCACCAGACAACGCTGGGAAGTACCGTTGTGCATCGTGCCTTGCTCACGTTTACTGAACGCATTTATTGCTTTTCCATCTTCGTTCTTCATTACTTCATCATGTTCTTGGTCTTCCTCCTCCTTCGATTGTACGAGATATTTTCTTGTGTGGTGTCTACCATGATAGTGCTTCCGCTATACGTCTATGATTTTATTATGCGAGTGCAATTGTGGTTCGATGTTGCCATTTTGTATTAATATTTGAAAGAATCGGCTGTAGTTGCTGGAGTTGCACGAAATATCATTATTATTGAGGATTTACCGTAAGTGTTCGATTGACTTGTGATTTCCTACTGTTAAATGTTTTTTTTATATTCAAAGAGCTGTATAAGAACAAGAAGATTTGAAATTGCTATAAGTACTCTTAAGTCTAAATCTATAAGAAATTAGCATGTATGTTTGTAAATTTGCACTAAAAGCAACAAAGGAACATTTTGCTCAGATCATTGAAGTGATAATATAAAATCATTCAAATCAACTTTAAATTTCCAGTGGAATATTGAAAAATGTAGATGAATTGAATACATTTTTTGTAAGATAATAATAATGTATATATTTTAATGGCTATCAACCCTATGTTTTTTCCGCCGTGTTTGTACATATATTTTCTATGTTTACAATTTTGTGTTTACAATTTGTGTTGTTTTTGTTGTGTAGTAGTTGTGTGTTGAATGTTTTAGTGTTGTAAGCGTTTGTGGTAAGTTGTGAATAATATTCACCCGGTGGATTGCCCACCTCGGGGAATCGAACCCCGTACTCCTACGTGGTAAGCGGAGGCTAGTAAGATAATATGAATTAAAAATAAAAATTTATGAAAAATAGCATATAGCAATAAAAAATATTCATTGCTCTACGTTGTTAGGTTTGTGTGCTCATATTTGATGAGTTTGGGAAGCTTCTATTTCGCACGTGCAGATGATGCAGAAGTCATCCTTTGCCAAAAGTATTTGTTATGTCAATATTATTTTAAGTAATTAAAGAAATAAATAAACTAGCTATAGAAAAAGGTATATTATTGGGTTATTTCGTATATGTAAAAAAACTTTTTTTTCTAAAAATTTCAATACATTTCAAATACTTATATACTGGCAACGTTGGCATTAAGTTTTAAAATAAAATATATAGTTGAATGTACAAATTGTAAGGACGATTTCATTTCGGTTATTAAGTAATTTTAAAAGAATTAAGAATTAAATACTTATAGACTATTGTTTTAGATAAATTCATTAAGCAGCCATTAAATCAATGATTAAGTAATATTCGCAGGAAGCAAAGTAGTATTTTCTTTTTTCTCTACTATAAATGAAGATTCGTTTTGTTCTCAAGAGTAGTTAATTAATTTTCAACACTTTAACTGTTTGTTTCAACACTTTCCATTAAAGTAACATGCAAATTGTTGATTATTTAAGCACAATCTACGATAATATGTTTCATCAGTTTATGCAATGCGGAGTAAAATCATTTTTGAAGTAATGAAAATTGAATAGATTTCTTATCAATTGCTGTTCACCAAGCATAACTGGAGTTTATACCGGGTGAGTTTTTTAACATGAAAACAATTATCAATTATCTCGAGAAAGGACACGGAATTTGTTTAGGTAAAATAAGTTAAGACGCGATATTACTGACAAATAATTTTACAAAATGATAAGTTAGTATTTAAGCAACGTCGGACGTAGCTAGGCGTTGAATGGATGACCACTTGGTCTCCCCACTCAACAAGCGGCTGCGGAGCCGTCCGCGAACTCCTGATTTCGCGATAAAAACGCGGTTGGGACTTGCAAAGGACCCCGGAAAAACCCATATGCACAAAAAGTTCAGAGCAAGTACCATCAGTAGCGAGACCGGATTGGGCCGGGTGAAAGTTACTAATCCCTTACACCACTATGTGGTAGAAAAAGGTTGTGAATAAATAAAAAGATAAGTAAGTATTTGACAACTTCAAGTTTTTTGTAGTTCCTATAATCCTGTTGATCTTCAACCTTTTAATATTAGCTATAATAGTAGACTTTTCCATAAAAAATGTAATAAATTCCTTAGAAATTAATACTGATACTGATATCTCTTCACACAATTATATCACAATTATGTCAAAAAGGTTTTCCTTTAACTTGCCGTAAATTCACTACTAAGCCTTGCTAATGTTAGAAAATTATAATAGGATTTCCCTGATATCTTCCGATTATATTCCGATTGCAAAACAAAAATGTCCTGTTCTTTGCGATATTTTATTTTATAGTTAATATACAGAAAAAGATTGTATTTCAGTGATATAAAAGTATCGATATTTAACGGTATGGAAAATGTTCAGTGGCGTCATATGTTATTTTATTTAAAAAGTACAGTATATACGAAACGGTATTTAGGAAGAGTATATCATGTAAAACTTTCACTTTCGATATCAATACAATTTCCATAATTTCAGATGGTTAATAACAGATTGAAATTTAGATATTTATTGATATCGATATTTACAATTATTGATATATAGATTTTCAAGTTAAAATTTGAAATAATGATGTTTATTAATAAGGGCCTTTGACATTTTCGATACGTACGATTAAAAATTTTAATGAATTCGATATTGTATGCATACAGGTGTTGCATTGTCGAAAATCTTTTCAATTGCGTGATAATTTACAAAAATTAAAAATTTTGCCAACAATATATTGATATTTGCCGAAACAGAAATATTGATTTATTAAAATTGATATATTTTATCAGGTCTTGTATAATAAAATATAATATATATTTATATATATATCATCTAAAAATCAACCACTCTTCAATCAGGAAAGGAATATTAAAATATCAATAAAAACTGATAAATATCGACCATTGGTAATCCATACCAATGGATTTCTCGCATTTTAAAAATATATCACTCACAATCAGCATAAAAAAACGAAAATATGCAATGCAGGTGGCATATTTGCCAACAACCACATACTAAGCCCATATAATAAACGACTACTTATAAACGATCCAGTTGAAATTATATAACAACAAACTAACAAAACAATACCGTAGTAGAACATAAACAATACACGACAACCAGCAGCAACCGCAGCGTGCATTACACCTTGCGGTTATTTCTTGCATTATGCAAGAAGCGATTCGGGCGAAAGACAGGAAAAAGGCAACAAAACGGTTCAAAATCCAGTTGTCTAGTTCACCAGGTTTGCCGCAAAACCGCGAAGAAATTGTGAAAAGTGGAAGTATGTACGATTACACACAGCTGGCGTACGCAAGCAAGGTAGTGGCTGCCACAGTACGGGTAGCAAGTATTCGCGAATGCAAATTGCCTGCATCAATGTGCAGTTGTGCAGTTGTTCAGTTGTTCAGTTGCGTTGATGGCTCCGATCGATTACGACACACGAAATACGAACGCTCGACTGTAACGTCTTACCTATTCTATGCAAATCGGCGCGGCGTCAGAAAATTATGGCAAACGCATCGATTCCCTCACACTGTAGTCAAAGACAATACGAGTAGATGTAATAGGTGAAAAGGAGCGTAAATTACGGAGCAAATTGAATCAAGAAGAAGTATAATAGCATATTATGAAATTCACATAGACAAAAAATATTTAAAAAGATTAACTAAAATATAGTTTATTTGCTTTATTTATATTTATTTAGTATTTAGTTTTTTTGTGTTAATTTTTTGTTATCGTTTTATTTTTTGTTTTAATTTGCAGATGAGTCCCATAGAAAACGTAGTGCCAAATTTACAGCCAGATCCGAATGAGATCAAACATAAAGAACGTTCGAGAGAGTTATTTGGAGTTCAATTAGAGGTAAGTTTAATTGTTTTTTTTTTTTGAAGTCATAACTATTTTACGGAGGGCAAATCGCTTCTCAGAGTAACGGAACCTCATGGGCAGTGGTCATCGTCCATACCACTGCACCACACAAACGAATTTCTGAGGTAATGTCTCAAAGTCGACTCTAAATAACAATTAATGACAACAAATCCATAGCTGTTACCATGACAAAATATAGTCGGCTCCGTAGGTTCACAACAACATACTTAACAAATAAGTAAATAATATAAGGTATAATAATATATAAATAATTAGGTACAAATATAAACACCTATAGGAAAAACCTTCCTGTATGAATTTCCTTAAAAAAACCTCTTTCGTGTTTCCAATCCTCACAACCACCGCCACCGGCTCTGAGCTAATTTTGACTATTTTCTTTTTTTTTCACCCCATGTTCACGGAATTGGTGCATGTTCATTCCAACCACTGCAAGTACATACACAGCGCATAAAACTAGCAAGTGGCAAGTGGTGGCAGCTTTTATTTATGTTTATATTGCCTCTTACCCACGCTCACACACATACACATACACACTCATACCTACATCCACCCACAGGCACATACATATATACACATAGACCCAACTAACGCACAAACACAACCAAAATGCAGCCACGCAATAGCGATTTCTCCATGGTATGCGTGCATAAGGGATTATGTGTCGGGGGCGTAATTGCGAGTGTATAGGAATACGGCGCGCCGAACGAGAAACGCGGGCGATAAGAATCGCGTGTCGTGATAAGGAACCACCATTCGCGCGGCCTCCTATTATTACCGGCATCGACCTTAGGCAAAGCACAATTTCCATACACCTCGCCACCGTGCACACCTCGCCAAAGGGGAAGTGAGGTTGGCCTCGCGTTGGTTTTGCTTCAGCCGATGAAATTGCTAAGAAGCTATGAAAAATGCGTTGCACAATGCAATGGAAAAAAAACGGGGGAAAACTAGAGTTGGAAATTGTAATGTTATAGATTTCTGGCATATTGTCCATTAGATTTCCAATAAAATTGAGTAAAACAATGTTTCATTACGTGTTAATAATAATAATTGATATATTTTATTGACTATCGACCATTTCGGTCATTCCGACATGTTTACATATTTTTATTTGTTGTGTTAACAATGTGTTTGTTAATGGTGTTGACGTTGTTGCGAAGTTGGGAAGTTAATAGATGAAAGAGTCTTCTGTCACTTGTTGATAGAACATGTTGAATAAATTTTTATTAATAAAAAAATGGGGCTGCCAACATTTTGTTAAGAGATGTTTACATTCTCGAATTATTTTTATATATCATATTTATATACCTTCGCAGCGAAGTTGCCTTTGACATATCAATATGATTATTTATATCGGTTGGCAATTTTTAGGATGTTAATCACGAATTGCTATAATTAGAAAGACAAAATGATAAATGCCTCCGACAGGTCTTGAACCTGCAATCCCCGTATGTCATGCATGATGTGTCTTAAAAATTGCCTACCGATAATTATTTGTTCATATTGATATGTCAAAGGCAGTTTCGCTGCGGTCATACTTCATGTCAATATGATGATAATAGTGCGTTCGAGAATGTAAACATCTCTTTGTAGAGTGTGTTGAGAGTTGCATCTTATGATGAGTATGTTGAGTGTTTCATTGTTGAAAGTAAATTGTTGATTGTTAATTAGGTAGAAATTTGTGTTAAGTGTGAATTACTTATCATTTATTAATTCACACTTGATGAATGCCAACCGCGGGGGCTCGAACCCCGTCTGCCTGAGTTATAGATCAACGCTCTACTACCCACTAGGCTGCCCAGGTGGTCCATTACGTATTATTAACCATAAATATAGAATTGTAACATTTTCTTTATTTGCAATTGTGTTAAATTAGGTTTGGTCATTTATTATTTGCCTGCGTGCGTCGAGTTATTTTATTTTTTTTCATAAAGTTGGATATTATTTTGTTTTATACGTTTTTTTCTTGAGACTCATGTTTATTTCCTGCCGTTGATTGTTACTTTTTTTTACATTTACATTTATAGATACATTTTCCCTTCATAGAATCTGGAAAAGTAAAAGTTTACTTATCATTTATTAATTCACACTAGTGAATGGCCACGCTGTGGGCTCGAACCCCGTCTGCCTGAGTTATAGACCAACGCTCTAACCACTAGGCTGTCCAGGTGGGACATTACGTATTATTAACCATAAATATGTAATTTAAACATTTTCTATAATTGTAATTGTGTTAAATTAGTTATGATCATTTACTATTTGCTTGCGTGCGTCGCATTACTATTTTTTTTTCATATAGTTCGATATTATTTTGTTTTATATGTTTTTTGGAGATTAATATGTTTATTTTTTTCTATTGATAGCTACTTTTTACATTTAAATTTATAGTTACATTTTCCC
>WSZQ02074103.1:6088-20700 GCA_019419845.2 Weissflogia rhopalogaster
GAAGTTGAAACCTGCGATTTGGTCGGATTTAAGCGTGACGTGCGTGTTTTTTATGCACGCCAAAAATCACTCCGCTCAATTACGCCGCGTATGTGAGGGTCCCACACTAACTCACATGCCACTAAACGTTGGCAAAATATTTGCGCTTGTTTTACGTTGGCATACTGGCGCTCTGTTTACAGACATAAATCAATCTCATGCATAAATTCAATCTGGCGTGCGCGATGAAACCCGAAATATGACTGCTGTTAAATCAAAGCAGACGCGAACGGAAAGATGAAATTCAATCGTAGAAGGGTTTTACAATAACACCGATTTTAATTGTGTACGCTAATTGGGTGCTGGCGATTCTAAGTACGATATAAAAGCGAAGTTGATTAGTAAATTAAATTTTGCATTTATACTACTGTGTATTTACAATTAGAGGTTTATTTGTTAATTTAAAATAATATTTTATTTTTTAGGATTATTTTATGAATCATGAAGTTTTTAAGTGCATTTTCGTAGAAGGTTTTTGCCTCAATATGGAGGAAGAATAAACAATTTGTTTAAACTTTTTTAGATGACATTTTATTGGTTATATGGTTTTATCTTTTAGATCAGTATTTTCCAAACTTTATAGAGCTTCACCTTCACTCTGTGACTAATTTTTCCCTAGAATTATGGTGCCATTTCTTAGAACAGAGGTTCTCAAACTGTGAGACGTGCCTCCCTAGGAAGCTGTAGACTAGCCGCAGGCCGGGAGGCGTATTTCCCCTTGGAACATTACTGAACAAGTATGTTATATTATATTATTAAGAAAATAAATATTATTAAGAAAATGGCGTATGAAGCGGTGGGATTATCAGAAGTGGCGGTGGGTAGGTTGCACTCAACAAGTGGCTGGGGCGCCGTCCGCGAACTCCTGATTTCGTGGTAAAAACGCAAAAGACTCCGGAGCCTCCCCTTGTCAATATATTTATTATTTTTTAAATATCCTAAGGATATTCGATACTATGGTAAAATATTAAAATATTTTCTATTGTAAAATTAGATTTGTATTCCACTATCCAAAATTATAAATTCAACAAATTTATTCATTGTCACAAAATACAAAATCTCCGTCAACTTAAACAAGTAAAAGTAATTCTTAGACTTATGCGACCTTGGAGATTTTGAGCTTTTAAGCACTCGCCGGACTAAATTTGCACGTGCCACGTGACGTAAGAAGAAGTAAGTAGATTCAAATGAAATACAGTGGGAAAAGTCGGAATAAGGAAGCTGGTACGTGGGGCTAACGCCACACTCGGGATGTTTTATTCGCACGTGCAAACGTGTCAATGTGCCAGCGAAAACCAGCGAAAATGTACTAGATACTTTGACGTCCCGCGGCGTATCTAATATTTGTGCAGTTCGTTGCCCCACAGCTATTACTGAAAATTTCGCACGACTGCGGAACGCATGCATCGGATTAAAATAACGCATTCTCGCGTTTTAGAGAAAGCTTCTCCTTTATTTCCACCTGAAATAGCCTGAATGGTCTGATTGTTATTTAATTTTGGCCAGAAAAATAAGCTTCATAGGTAATGACTAGACATGTCAAAAAAAATATCGATATTGATAAATATCGATATATCGACCTTAAAATTTCGATATTTAGCGATAATTTCATTTTCTCTAATATCGATATATCAATATCGAAATTTTTAATATCGTTTTGACATGTCATTGACGTAACCGCCATTGGAGAAATATTCTGAGAAGTTCAAAATCTATTGATATTTCTTGGATTTAGATCAACATCGATTTTTTGCTAGTAATTATAATACTACTTACTACTTTTACGAATTATTGCAATTATCTTATTTGCTGGAGAGTGTTGGATCTATATATGTATTATTATTATTCTTAGTATTACAATAAATATCGATTTTCGTCGTTATTATAAGATTAACAATAACAAAAATCACATATACAGTTTAGGAACACTGGTGTAGCCTGTGTATGAGTCCGAGATTCTGTGTGAATTAATGATCACTGCAGATTGTTGGGAATGGTAATTAGTCCCGAAACCCACATACAGATGGCGCTCCTGTGAAATTTCGATATGATCGATATTGATAATATCGATATTTCCAAGACGATGTTTCGATATTGATATATCGAAAAATTGGAAAGAGCGGTTTCGATAAATATCGATATATCATCATCGTCTGACATGTCTAGTAATGACTAATTTTGACAACCCAATTAAAATATAATTTTAAAATCACAAAGATTCAAATACTGTAGAAATTGAGTTTTGCTTTAAAAATTAAAAATAATGTAAAAAGAAAACTGAATAAATTAATTTTAGGTCTTGTATTACGATCACATGATTAATAATGCTAGAAATCGACTTATTTATTGAAATTTCTAAATTAATTGAAAATTATTAAATTTCAGTACACGTAGCGCCATCTAATAGCGACTTTATGAAACTATGACTTATTCAAAAGTAAGAAGTTTTTGATATCGAAAAGAATACAAGATCCTACAGATTACTGCAAGATCCGCTCCTGGAATCTTGGCATATTCGTGGTACTATGTCCTCACCGGCCTTCTTCACCGACTACTCCGACGACAACAGCCGCCACCAGTGATTTCGCTACCGGCCTTCTTCATCTGCCACTCCGACGACATCCACGTCCTGTCCCGACGACCAGCACCAGCCGTTCACCTCCGCCTGCTGCCTCACAGGATCTCCACGCTAATCTCCTTCATTTCTATATCTTTTGTTGTATATATTGAATTGCCGACGATTCACAATTACTAACGTTCGAGATAACTTGGCTCTCCGAGAATCACAATACTTATAATTTTGACTTAAAAACATACTTATAATTTTATTCGTGTGGTAGTAGGTTGGGATTAAAAAAAACAACTGAATTAAGCTCAGTAAGATACACATTAATTTAAACTTGCAATGCAGGTCGTTCATGTTTTCCTTCCAGTCTTTCATTCGTTTGGGAGTATCCAGTGCCTCCCTGTAAACAAAACAATTTAACGTGCTCAATTTCATAAAGAAATCAATAAATTCCAAACTCACTCTCTGCATAACGATGATGTCCTTCTCCGTCAATTTCTGATTAGTCAGCGGATGAATCCAGTCCTTTTTAATAATTTTCTCAACGCATTCCATAGTAACAACATCACCCCTTTAAAAAAATAAACAGTTTCTTAGTCTTTCTGTAAGCTTAATGACTTGAGAGAGACTTACGTTGGCTTTAAAACAGCACAAGGAACACTGTTACTTAAAATATCATGTGTTACAGCACACATGTACCGATTTTCTTTAGCAATTAGCGATTTCTTATCACTGGAATCTTTAACCTCTGTGAATTTCACAGGAATTAGATCCTTAGCTTTCAAAGGTTTGCCAGAAATTGGGCAAGGGATTTTGCTATCCTAAAATGATATTTACCTATTTGTTCAAGGCTAATTGAGAACAATTGCACTTACAGGTTTCTCAACTTTGGGTTTTTCGGCTTCTTTTTGCTGACCTGGTACCCAATAACTTGGCAGAACTTTGTTGCGACCATTTGCCATGTTCGAAATTGATGCACTACTAGAAGGTTCAGTTTTGAAGCCATCGATTGGTTTGCTTACAATATTATTTTCAGCATTCAAGAAATTGTTGATCTTTTTGTCGGTAGCTTCCATCACCTTTTGTTCAAGCTCATCTTCTTCTTTTTCCTTAAGTCTTTCATATTCTTTAAGTTTCCTGCTGTATTCGTTTTTCTTTGTGATTATATATTGAAGGATCACTTCTTTGTCAAAGAGATAACCATCTTTACTATTATAATAGAAACATTGCAATTAAAATTCCGCAGGTAATATAGGTAGCAAATAGGGAGACTTACGTGATAACAGCGTATCTGCATGGCTGAAGAGAAAGCGAACAGCAATCGAAGTCTTTTACGGAATCTTTGCCTAAACGTTTAGAGTTTGTGCCGTAGCCTGATGCAGCCGCGTCTTTTTTCTTTTCGTGATAGGTGTATACAGCACCGGCTGTACAATTACGTGCGTGTCTTGTCATTTTATTGAAAGGTAAAAACTGGTAGAAAATAAGATTTACTCAGTTTGCCAACAAATATAGAGGTTAAATATTAAGGGTCAAGTTTGGTTGCATACACTATCGCATGTGCGGATTATTTGTGACTCATATAGGCAGCCGCAAATACATTTGGGGATAAAAGTGAGCGAGATGCGACATCACGATGGCTACCGAGAACGCACGACGGCAATTGATAGCAGGAACACCGCTGACATTTACCGGTGTCCCCCAATTCAAACGCCAAGGGTATCCTGGGATAAACACGAGAACCTGTTGTAACGCTATGAGCGAGTGGAACCATATATATATACTTTTCCAAAAGTTCTCCCAACGCATGCGTGATAACATTGCAGCACAGATGGCACTGCTATTGACATTTGCTCTCTACCACCTCTGATTAGACATTTAAAAAAAAAATCAATATTGATAAATATCGATATATCGGCCTCAAAATATCGATATTAATCGACAATTTCAATTTCCATAATATCGATATCGACGTTTTTAATATTCTGATATGTCATTGACGTAACCGCCATCTGTGATTTCGACAAATATCGATATTTCTTCATCGTCTGACATGTCTACCTCCGATGATGTGAGAGTTTTTGCCGCTATGTGGTAAAAATATTAAAACATATTTCAGAATATAAATGTAATATTCATATCTTGAATAATTATACACTAATCGTTCGGAAAATATTAAAACCACTATGCGCGGTACTAATAATAACACCAGGAAGTTGCGGATGCCAGTGCAACTCCTTCAAATCCGTCTGCCCCTGGTGGATGAACAACAACTGTGCAGGAAGGTCAGCCAACTCAGTCGCCGTCTCATCATCCTTCTCCGCCGAGAGATCCCATAAGGCGATCTGATGGTCAGCACCAGCTGACGCGAAAACAGCCCCATCGCTCGGATGCCATTCGACGCTCGTCACCGGCGCTGTGTGATGCTTAAACACAGCAACCGGTGTCTTCTGTTGGAAACGACGTAGATCCCATACTTTTAGACATCCGTCATCGCCGCCACTCACAATAAACGGCTCACTCGCATTCCAGTGAATCACATTTACGTCCGATTCATGCGCGTTGTCAGCCGTTAACATACATGCTTTCTGTGGAGGTGCACGTGTATCCCAGATGCGGATAGTTTTATCCACCGAACATGAAGCCATCACACAACGTTCGTTCGGTGACCACTGGATATCTTCCACAGAGTCTTTATGGCCAATCAAGGGACGTTGATCGACGGTCCATTTGCCACCATCTGAAGGTGTCCAAATGTGGATGTCTTTTTTGCAGTCACCTGTTGCCAACATCTGTTTAGAAAGAATATTAGCATTATTTTATAGCATTTTTAGTGTTTTTTTAATGTTTGTTGAATTTGGAAAAAATTTTAAACTTACACCTGCTTGAACCTTTGACCAATCCATTGCGAAACCTTCCTGTTGATGTCCACTGAACGTATATGCTGCTGTTATATTATTCCCTTGATTCTCTTTATTATATTTCGCCAATTGTTCTTCATTATTAACGGCATCTAGTTGTTGAGTTAGATTCCACACGCTTACTCGGCCTAACTCACTCCATGTAGCAGCCAAGACTGTATTATTGTAAACCGTTGCCTAATAATTACAATTTTTATTAATTTTAACTGAAACGCATAATGTTAGTAAGAAATATAAAACTTACTCGAATCCTATTAATACATCCTTGATGTTTAATCAGTGCACCTGCCATGACTGGTTTATTATCTTCATCCTCGTTTTCCGATTCACTCTCTTCCTCATCATCATCATCATCTTCTTTATCACGTTTTGTATTCCCAGTCTTGTGCAAATTGCTCAATTTCATAACAATAACGCTGTTCATATGTGCTTGAGATGCTTGAGTTCCTGCTACAATGAATGCACTCATAGGGAATGCTTCTCTTTTTTCACCTAAAAATTTCGAATTAGCTCCTCATATGGAAATTTGGGAAAGTTCATTGTAAACATACCAAGATTATCTCTGATTATATCGAAACTTAGACATGGGGCTCCAGTTTGGGCTTGATGCAACATAATATAAGCAGAAGGATCGCATACGAGTTCTTCTCCATCTTCCAGTGGTTTTCCTGGTAAATAAACTCCTTTTTCTATATTTGAATTGGAGCCTTCGTCCATTTCTTCAGTTTCTTCATCGTCCATTTCCATCGTATCGTCAACATTATCCTCCATATCAGACATTTTCAAACACAATTTTTAATAGATTTAAAAGGTTTATGATTTGTGGTAAAATATAAATCGGTAAACTTTATAAGCACGTGTTGTTTTTGGTTAAAATATGTATACCTGGTTGCCTAATATATAATTTTTTAAATTATAAAAGATATTATATCTTGATAAAAGGGTAGATTATGAGTAATGGATCTATTTTTACATGGAATTATTATTATGCAAAGTCGAAGTCATGAAATAAGCAAAAATTTTAATATTTTTTAGAAAATTTCTGAAACATTTTGGTAACTTTCTTATGAACATTTTAGAAATTCTCCGGCAGATAGCAGCAGCTGTATAAATTTAATTCGAAAGCACAATTGAATACTTAAAAAATCATTGCATAACTTTATTTCTTTCTGTCAGAAATTCGACATTTTTAATTTCGTTTCTTTACAACGAATAATGAGATAACAAAAGTTAAATTTTGTAACACTTTGCAACATTTTTGTCACACAAGCAGACTGAATTCAACAATATACAGGCCCAACATCCAATAACCTGAATTGGAAAATCCTGCAAAATACACTGTCATAAATCAAATTAATTATCTTTAACCGGAAAACAATAAAAATGACAAGATACCAGAATAGCCAAGGAATTACATGCGCATTGCAATCGTTGCATTTGCTGTTGCCTATGTTTTTTAGGCACAGATTTCCACGCTGAAATAACGAATGACCATAAACAGTAACAATGGCGGCGGACATTGCAGAATACCGTCGCGAATGTTGACTTAAGTATTTGTTGCATACACCATTAGCATAGTATGTAAATCAAGTATGTGTGCACAAACAAGAGTACAAGGAAGAGGCAAGCAGCACAACCGCGTGTTGTTGATACACCCAAACGATGCACGGGCTGCTTGGTGCCCAGCTGGAGTTGGATCTGCTGGCGAAATCATCGCGCAGGAGCGCATGTCGACGAGATGTACGTGTGCGCACGTCGATAATGCATTAGGCGCATCGAAAGCGACGCGCGTACGTATTTCATGCCTAATTGGGAAAGGGTTTCGCTGTTGTGCACTGGTTGCCCGGGTTGGTACGTAACATTTGCGGTGCAATCCGATCGGAAGATCGGAATGCCGGTCGCATGGCTTAATTGAATATTAATACAAGCATATTTGCAAGGCAGGATGCGTTCGTTGGGAGTTGTGCAGGACAGTAGGAAAAAGAGAGACACGAACATAAGTAAGGGAGCAGCCAATGCGATTTTTGTAAATCGTTTGCGTTGAAGCTGGGAACCATTTTGATTTGAAGATGTGGCATTCAATGATGATGAAACGCCTGTCGCGCTCGTGTGTCGCTTCGTTTGATTACACGCATTTCCTGTCAGCTCGATGTAGCGTCGACAGGCTCGACGATGGCATTAACATAAATTATATAATGTGCCGCCACATGATCAACGGCGACGCACGGGACAAACGTAATTCGATGAGGCACAGGCTATTCATCATATTAGGGTAATTTTAGATATAACAGAATCGGCTACATGCTTGAATGCCTTTAGTTTACGACCCTTATTACCCAAATGCAATCATCTTGTGATTTTAATTAATTAGTTCGGCCGTGTCGCAAGTGTTTTGTTGTCTCTCAGAGGATCTCCTAGTATAAGTAAAGATATTTCTTGTTTTGTATTTTTATCACCTGTTACGTGGTAGTCGCGGTTTTAGAACATTAATTTATTTCCCGTTGTTAGCCCGGGACCAGACTTAACTGGATCTTCTGCTAAGTTCCTTGAGTTATCGCGACACACGTTCTCAGACGTCAAAATACACGAAGTACAAGTAAACCCGCCAACTCACCAGAGAAGAAATTGGTCGAAGCCTGCCACTTTTTATAGTGGCGCAATTCCCCCTCCCCTTTTTTTTTCGTCCTCATTCCCGCGCTGAACGCGTACGGGGCGGCCTAAGAACAGCTTAAGCGCTGTTTGCAGGGTTACCAACATATATTTAGTTTACGAGTAGTGCTACAGGCGCTTCCAAAATACAAGTAAATTCAAAAATCAAATATGTGGGCAACCAAAGACATATCACCTTTGTAAACCCTCGCAAACTTTGTGAAGATAAACAGACAAATAAGTGTGTTATGAGGGTAGATTTTGAACACCGCGACGACGCGACACTTGATATGACTTCTGGCTCCGGTCCTCCAATAGAACAATCTATCAAAGTCCTCCTAAGAAGGATCACCCAAGAAACATGCTCCAAGGTCTTCCAACAGGACAATTATCTCTTTCCATGGTCCTTCGAACCGGATACTAACGTTCGGCATGGTCCTTCGAGCAGGATCAGCCTGAATCAGGATGAAACGACGTGTCATTATTTCGTGTAATTACTTTTCCATGATCCTTCGGATACTAACACTCTCCAGGGTCCTTCGAGCAGAATCAGTCCGAATCAGGATGGAACGAAGTTTTTCACAGTCCTTCGAACCGGATACTAATATTCTGCATGGTTCTTCAAACAGGATCAGCCCGAACCTATACATTACTTTCCCATGGGCTTTCGAACCGGATACTAACACTCTCCATGGTCCTTTGGACAGGATGAAATGACGCATCATAATTCATCCAAATATTCCAAAGACTGTTTTGGTTCTAGAACCCAGCGCAATATTGAAAGTTATCTTATACTGGTCTATTTCATATCATATATTAATCATGTTTCTAAGTTTCATGTAACAATAAGTACGTCATTAAAGCATTAGAATTCCAATATTTATTTATACAAATTCCCTTTTTGTCTATATAACATGACTAAGAAAAGTGTCTTCTTCTCTTTCGCGATTAAACGTTTCCGAAATCAAAACCATCAGCAAATCGTCGACGGTTCAATCTGGTCCAACTCCAGCGTTCGGAAGAGTTCAAACATCCGGTCCGCTGACTTTTGTAGCGACTCCTTCTCAGCATCCGTCAGATTCTGCTTGATGATCTTTTTAATGCCATCAGAGCCGACGATGACAGGGAGTGACAGGTAGACGTCTTTGTCAATGCCATGCCGACAACCCTACACAAACAAAGGATTCGTATATATTTTGTTTTAAATAAACAGGTTGAAACCAATCGAGGGAAAATAGTGTTAAACGAATGGAGAGAGAGAGAGAGAAGAGATAAGCGGAAACAAAAAAAAACAATTAGGATCGATTGGACGGAAATCGTTTCTTGTTTACTCCCTCTTTTCTAATCTCTTCCGACGTTCCTTCTTTTATAACGACGTTACGACGAGATGGCCTTTCGAAAAAAAACCGATGCTAGATTCTCTGTGTGTGTGTGTGAGTGTGTGTTTGAGCAGATAAAGTCGGCGCGCGCTGATTTATTCATTAGAGGTGCACTGTGGAAGGATATATCTCTGAGCGGTCGCATGCACAACGGTCGTCGTCGTTTGGGCAGACCAAAATGAAAGATATCATCGAGCGTGTGGTTAAATGATGGATAAATGCCGCGGGTTTAATGCGGGATATCATCTCAAGATGCGTATCACTACAACTGGATGGATACATGCTCTATAACATGTTCACATCGAGATGTTAATTTACGTTTTACTTGTTCTTGTAAAGGAGGAGATAAATCGTGTCTTACAAATTCGCAATTGAATACAATTTAATTATGTTGAAAATGAAAATTACTTTTTAAATTTTCATTTTCAACATTTTAATTTTTCGACTCCTGCTTTATAATGAGCACATTTCAATATAATTTTTGATTTAAGTATACTGTACAGTAATGAAAAATTTATAGGGTACAACTCGCATGGAATGCACATTTTTCAAAATGTCCTCATAATGTTTTTTGGCAATGCCAAATATCACACTTGTAACCCATTTTTATAAAGCAATCCAAAAGAACGCGATGAAAAGGAATGCACAATGGTCGAAGAACGCACGAATCGCTAGCGATAAAATGGCGACAAACAAGAAAGTGCCGCACCGCGATGCACGCTTGCAAAGACTTTTTCGAGGTTACGTTGTTTACCAATGTTCGGTTAAAATCGGGTATACTCGTAAATACGTTTTAATAAATCACTAACGCCATGCAACGTGTGTTACTTGAACTAAAGGTATTGCCAAAGTGAGAACTCTCCCTCCACCAAGAGTTGGAATACCCTGGGAGAAGTCCTTTCTCGTGTTGGCGGTATGTAAGCGGAAGATTGTATGGTAATATACGTCTTAAATGTTGAACGTGTTATTCAGCCAGAATACAAGTCAATTTCAGTAAGTAACGCGAGTGTCTTTCGTGTAAAAACGAACAAGAGAATATAGCAGTCCTCATACTAGGGTGCTGCACTTCAAAAGCGAATATATGTACATAAGAATAATTAAATAATTCGCACATGGTGTATTTACGTCAGTAGCATGTCAGATTGGATTATACAGATTAGCTACTGTGCATCAACAGTGACCACATGATGGACGCTGCGCTGCAACAGTGGTATTGTGGTGAAAGGGCGTGTTTCATTCGACATCATTCACCTTTTGTGTTTTACAGTGAAACTGTGGCTACAAAGTGTTAGCAACTTTGAACATGCTGAATCTTATTTAACATTATTTAATAACTAAACTTAATTGGATTGCACACACGCAGATGTAAATGTGACAAATTGAAGCACATAGATCCATTCACAATCTCTCTTGCCAACGCATTGCGTGCAAACACAGTCACACATCGTTAAATATTAGTTATTACCGTGATATGCGTGGAAAGGGTGAAGCACTCGCCAGTGTCGTTGAGGATGGCGCGCACGATGCACGCGACGCTCATGGCCATTCCCCAGGAGCCGCAGTCCTTCAAGCAGACGACTTCGGAGCCGCTGCAACACAGAGGAGAACATTGCAACCAAACGTACATCATTTCAAATGTGGGCGACGCATGACGTGCGCAATTGCAAATGTTGTGCGTCGTACATTAACAATGCATCGACCAACAGACTGAGACTACAACCCCGCATCTATACTCTTATTACCTACATGTGTTGGTATGAACAAATTCATTTGAGTGTATATATGTATATGTAGGTGTATGTGTGTGTACGCATGATATAATTGTATTCAATCTCCTCGCGAAGAAAAGAGCAGACTTAATTAAATAGAAGACTATTGTTTTCCGCATTTCAGGGCTCGCAATGCAACAAAAGTGAAACACGTTTCATGGCGCTTGTCGGTGGTTGTAGAGGATGCATGCAAGCGCCGCACAACATCCAGCAATTCAACGCGCGTGCAATGCTTACCTGTCGACAATATCGTTGAAGATGGCATTCCAATCTTCGGGGTCCTGCGGCGTGCCAACGTCCGGGTTCACATCGGCTATACGCACGCCGGCTACGTTCACCGATGACCAAAGCGGAACTGGAAAATGTGCGGAATTTTAAATATTTTACGCATTTTGTTATTCCAATTAATTATCATGCATATTTAAATATTTTGCTTAGATTAATTATATCGTATAATATTATTCTATTCTGTTAACACGTTTTTCGCGGTGTTAAAAACAACTATATAAATAACTTTGTGGTTTATTCATGAAGAATAAATTATTCCACCTCTGACCGCAAGCATTGAAACCAATGCTGTACAAATCTGTAGCGATTTATTCGCAATGTAAATATTTTTCATGTAAATAATTGCTATAATTTGAAATATATTTACGCATACAAATGTACTTCTTCTAGGTCTCTAATTTTAACAATTTCCATACTTTTCTTCTTCTTGTTTCTGCCTGCTTAGCTTTCGTAGAAAACGCAAAACTTTGTCACAGCTTTCGCTTTCATTTCTACTCACTCTTACTTATTCTTACCTACTCTCTCTCTCACTCTCTCTCTCTCTCTCAACGCTATCGGAGGGAACTTACTCAGCCATTTCACCACCATTTCACTACCTTTCTGTATTTCGCAGAGGTGGCTTGATGGGTTGGATGAATTTCGATACATTCTGTCTTCAACACAGAGTAAGTTCATTTTTTTTCTACCGATATCTCTCGCGTGTAATGGTGATTTACAAGGAGAGTGTCCCAATTGTCCAACACCAAATTGATTAAACCAAATTTTTTTTTTTCAAAGTTTGGTATATATTGCATTAACAGGGGGCAACTTTATGAAGACCTCCGGGGTTAGTTGTGCAGATCTACATTTAAGACTAACTTATTATTACTAAGCTGACGCGCACATGCCATCCGAGTCATTGTGACTACAGCAAGAATTTATACTTCCTATCCACAAACAATCCTACCTCGCATACCATTAAAGAAGAACAAAAAACTGAAATGATTCTAAACAATTCACACACCTATTTACCCACACATTCGTGTGCATACACACACACACACCTTATTCTTTGATTGATTCTCTTATAATGAAAATTTAAAAAGTTCTATAATAACAGGAGAAAATGTTTCTGAAAAATTATTTACTTACAACTTTGAGGTCCTTGTTCACCAATTACAAAGGCTCGACAACATGACGGATTAACTTTCATGCGATTCGCGATTTCACGTCTAAGTCTCGTCGTTTCCAAATAGGTACCAACACCGATTACACTGTGCGGTGACAACCCGCTTAACTTCCAAGCTACATAAGACATTTCATCAACTGTAAAATAAGAATAGGGTTGAATGGAATATATGTTCGATTCGTAAAATTGTGCTGCGAAAAGTAGATGATTTCATTACCTGGATACGAACAGATTAGTATAACAGCCCTACCGCTCTCTCTGACAACTTGCGGTATTAAATCTTGAAAAATTTGTGTATTTTGTTTGGTTGCTATGTCCTTCGTTTTACATCCTCTTGTTCCAGCTGTTATAATTATCACTTTCGACATACATGCCGAGGTGTAATCTATGTACAAAAATATATTTAGATATAAACATTTGTTGAGAGAAGAAGAAGAAGAAGAAGAAGAAAAAGTACAACGAATGGAATGCAATTGAATCTTTCGGCATAATTAATTTCGCGTTATCGGAGCGTCGTTTGCGGAGCGGTGGCTGGTTTGCAAATTATAATAATACCACGCGCGCAAGCAATAAAATAGTTGCTGCAATTTTACTGATACGGATCCTAAAATGTCGCTTTGTTTCGCATCGTTTTGCCTCTCTATCATTTGCGCCAGAAACCGTCTCCGTTCCTGTTCTTCTCCATTCGTACGTACCTGCAACGTTCGTCGCAAATAAATGCAATAAGTTAGTTAGCGCTTCGCAATCCTGTGGGCGATAAGGTGTTTGCCGCACCGCTTATCGCCCGTCCGCATCGCACTTCTGCACACATTCACACATGTACGTATTCGCAACGTTCGCTAGAGGCGGCTGCGGGTTGCTCTTTGCCATCTGCAGATAGTAATATTCCATAGAGCATCGGACAGAGACCAGTAACATTGGAGGAACGATCAAATAGCAAACTATATGGACAGGATGGGCATCAGCACACACACACACACACACACACTATCGTGAGCAAAATTTGCACGCGTATACCGCCGATGCCGTGCCCATTTTCGATACGAAACCCACGTCGAAATTGATTTTTCTAGTGCAAACTCTCGATGAGTGTATGGCTTAGATTTTATAAATTGAGTGTAATCATGTTTTTTTGGTGAGTCTATGTGTTTGGCTGCGTGTATATGTGGATGTGTGTGTGTGTGTGTGTGTGTGTGTGTGTATGTGTATGTGTATGCGTGTGTGTAGTTGTGATTTTGCTAGAATTCACGAGCATCTTAAGGACGTATTTAAGGATGTGTCAGAAACTGCACCTCTTTGAGTTATTATCGAGGAAGTGCATCTATTCCGCGCGTGGTTTCGTTGATAATTATTGAAGAAAACTGCCATTTGGCAGTTTACAACGTTATAAATATCATAAATTAAATGTGTTTGATGTTAGCCGATTTTAGATAAAGACTGATGAACAAAGCATTTAATATGTCAATCCTTATATGTCAATTTTAACACGGAAAGAGAAAAAAGCCCCCCGACCGGGTTCGAACCGACGACCTTTGGGATACAGGCCCAAAGTTCATTCAACTACGTCATAGAAGAAACACCGGGAATCCGACCTGATTCTTCGAATTAACTTTAGTCTAGCTAACCCCTGACTAGTTAGCATTGTCATAACAAAGAATAATATGTAATCATTTCGCATAATTAATGAAGTTACAAAGAAATTAATTAATTGAAATTGAAATGTAATACGGAAAGAGAAAATTTGAAGCTAAAAAATCCGGGTTGAAACCGACGACCTTTGGGATTTCGGTCCAATGCGCTTCCAACTGCCTAGCGATGTCTTTACTGATTTGTATA
>WSZQ02074114.1:9462-20699 GCA_019419845.2 Weissflogia rhopalogaster
AAAATGAATTATAAATCCCCTAAAAATCTTCAGCAATCTTTAAATAAAGTTTTAAAGTCTTCCCTTTCAATTTTTTCGAATTTTATGTTACATGATATATTTCATGCATATAAATCAATGAAAAACAATTAAAAACAACATATTTTAAAGAAATAACAAAATTTAATAGATGTTCTAAGGCTTCTACAATGTTCCCTTGATCATCTAAGCGTGAAAATAGACATAAAGGTAGATTTAATTGGTTTTTACTCGCTTGGAAAGCGCATAACATGCACTTATTGACTGTAGAAGTGATGCTAAAGCAAAAAAAGGAAGAAAAATGAAGCGATAGTAGCGTGAAAAATGTGCGCGCCGCGATTGATCCGCATTGTCACAGCCACTCGATTACAATAACGCGAATAATAGTGCATCTCGCGAGCACAAGATAATTGAAAATAAATCGACGACAAATTAGTTCATTTTTTATTGGAATTTTTTATTTCATTCGCATTATACGCCTTACAATAAAAAATGTTACCCGTGAAATTTTATAATGTTACGTTTTTTTATCATCTCAACAAGTGTGTGAATATTTCAGTTTTCTTTCTGCTTCGCTACAGTTTAACGAAAATTTGACTACTGACAATGAACTTTATCTTCGTAAATGAATTTATAAAGTTCATTGTTTCTCGTAAACACTTATTCAAAAAAAAAAATCTTTTCACACCTTGTTAGATAATAACTTTAGACAGTTTCTATCAAAATTTCAGATTTTTATCTTTTGTAGTTAAAGCTAAACAATTAAAATTTTCTAATATCTGGTTTTTACATCGTAATTGTAACGCTTTATTATTTTATTACGTCTGTGTGAACTCATGACTAGACAAATTTATTACATTTCCCGTTTAGGATATTTAACTATTCTAATTAAAAGTAGTTAAATATGTGTGAAGTAAGTTTAATGTCGCTTTGTAAAATGTATATTAAGAATGATAAATAGCGTATGAAACTAGATAAATCTCGATTAACGACAGCTATCAATGATTAATTACAAACTTCTTTGTTACAGGTGAGTCTCACACGCTTATTAAGCTCCTTCTTGCTTCCCAACCTATAATGAGCACTAATTCAGTAGTAAGTAAAGTAAAATTCTGTGTCAACTATTTCAATCCCTCGGTGAGATAGATATGAACTTCGGTGAGTTCAAACTAGTCGAGATTCTTCGTGGAATCACGCTGTGGACTTGCGTTGAATAATTTATGAGTTTCGGAAACGTTGTAAACGTGGAATTCTTGAATGAAATTTTATAGATTTTTGAATGGGCTTTATTTAGTAATATCTATAAACATTTCGTTGGATGGTTGCTTGAAACATTGGTAAATTTTTACAGTTTCATAGTCGCAGGGCTGGTTTTCTTATTGCAAGAGCAACCGCAGGCAGTCTCGTGGCGATTTGCTGGCTTAAAATATGCGGCATTGAAAGTGTCCTGCGGACATTATCTCGAAGATAGATTAAGTAATTAATGCTGCTTGTGGCCGCACCGTGAGGCTGCGTCGTGGTCCGCTTTGGCTGGCGTCATTAATGGAATCTTTATGAGTGTGACAATATTCGAGATTGTATATCTAATAAAAGGTGGCCAGCGAAAGCCCACTCAAATATATACAAAAAGTAAAAAGAAGGATTCGGTTGAAAGTGAACTTATACGCGTCGTTGGTTAATTAATACTAATTTAATGAATGCTACTATCGGGGATGGCCATTCTTTTTTTAATTAAGGTTTTTGTGAGTGAACATTTTGTAATTAATTGTATGGTGAAATAATATTAATTTATCAAAATCCAAACTAGCTGGTCTGAGGAATTTCGTACCGCCAAATTTCTATACTGATTACTCTGAAGCACATGTTGCCCTTTTCTATCCTGTTTCAATCATTAAGTGACTTTGGCGCAATATGATTACTACTAATGATCGAATTTTGATTCCTCAGAAGCATGTATTGCCCTTTTCTCTCTTGCTTCTAATCATAGAGGACGCTTATTTGCGGCATATAAATGGATATGACATTTCAATTCGATGGAATGACTCAAATCCCGCCCCGTGATCAGAACGTGATCAAAACTAACTGATTTGAGGAATATCGTGCCACCAAATCTCTATACTGAGTACTCTGAAGCGTGTGCTGTCCTTGTGACTCCTGTTTTAGTTATTAAGTGACTTTAGCGCATTATGATTACCACCAATTATCGAATTCGAATTCCTCAGAAGCATGTATTGCCTTTTTCTCTTTTGCTTCACTTATTGGACGATGGATTGACCTAAAACAAGTCCTGTGCATGATCAGTACGTGAATAAACACAAGCTGATTTGAGCAATATCATGCCAATATCAAATCTCTATAGTTATTTTGGAGCATTCTCTCTTTTCTCTCTTTTTTACGTTATTAATCGTCTTAGGCGAAAGAGATAAAAGATAAGATAATCATCGATTTAGAATTTCTTTGAAAGATATATTGCCCTTGTCCCAATCATATAACGACAGAAGGCGCTTTATTCAGCCCTTATTCTATTTCTAGTTTCAGTTATAGCACGAACCCTTGTCCTACAGTTTTCGTCTTAGTTGCCTAATCCAAGTCCTAGTATAAGCCGTAGTCATGTTAATTCAAGACTTTGTTTCAGTAGATCTTTATCAACTCCCACTCCTAGATTTAGCTGTATTCCAAGCCTTTGTCCTAATCTATGTTCTAATGCTAGCTCTGGACTTGGTTCTAGTCTAGGACTTCAGGCAAATGAACGTGTACAACATGCACATTTGATAGAATGGCGCGAAACTGAGTGCCCTTTTTCACTATCTTCAGACTCTCTGGATATAAAGAAAAACAATAAAAATCTATTTTCAGACATGACCAATGTTCAACTTTAACTGCTGCACACCTTTAAGGTCACATCCATTATAAAACATTTCTGGTTTTAAACTTTATTTCGTTAATAATTATAACCAATTAAAAATAGAAAAGTCTTGAATTATTAGATAGTTTTTTCAAGATTACTGTAGTTTCAGGATGTCCTAATTAATTGCAAGTTGAAATAACAAGAAATAATAATTTTCGAAAGTTCGTGACTTAACCTCGACGCTAAGCCATTATTAAGACATCAAAGCACTCACTCGACATAACCTCGAAATACCCACCATAATACATCAAATTGTTTGGGTTGCGACCATTTCCCGATTGTATCTCTTACAACGTGCAGCGAGAAGTACTCAAGAGAGCCGCAGAGATATTGATGAATTTGTAGGTTATATTGCCATAGACATTCAAAGTCATAGATTTCCAAGTGGACTATTCACAATCTGCCAGTTGCTGCCATCAACAATCCTTAAAAAGGCTGCACAGATCTATGTAACTTATATGGTGGCATGTGGTCTTCATGGTGTGGTTCATGGGTATGATGATCGCTATGATATGGTATTGGCCGGCAGTTACCTGAAGTTGAAGCTGGTGTAGAGCTCTTTCGTGATGGGCGTTGTGTGGCGTTTGCTTCGCGCTTGTGTTGTGCGCAATTTGTCCGGCGTTCCACCATGTTCCGCGCGATCGTTATTTATTTATAATGAAATACCGACGGAAAATTATAGTGCTACACAACGGCGGTAGATGCGAGGCGCTTCACGTTTTCATTATCAAAGGATATCCTGTAGTATCATGCCACAGAGCGTATAGCTTTTTGACAGCACAGTCATTTCCAATGAAGTAGATTCATTAGCAAATCACAAATCAATCAGATTTTTGTGGAATTCAAACTGTTTTCAGTTCTAGTTCTAGTCCCAGATCTAATTCCAGACCAAGGCTCAGTGCTTGTCCTATGGTCAGCATTAGTTCTAGTTGTAGCTTTAGTATCAACTCTAGGTCCAGTCGTAATTTCAGCCCCTATTCTATTTCTAGTCCAGTCATCATCTCTAGTTTCTAGTCATACTCTCAAATCTAGTTTTACCTTAGTTTCAAACTAGCTTCAAGACTTGGTTTAAGCTGTAGACCTATCCTGAATCGAAATATTTCGTTTCTACCTCTACTCAGGCCCTACACTGATCCTGCAGCCTTAGACTTGATCCTCCTTCTCCCAGGAAATTTTCTCTAGCCTCTGTCCTCGATTCAGCGTCTCTACACTATTACCAGGCTCATTTCTTGTTCAGACCTTAGTTCCAGGTCTGGTTGAAACGTAGTTTAATTTCTACTACAAGTTCTAATCTTTGTCCCACTTTTATTGGTAAGCCAAGTCCTCTTGTTACAGTTCTAGTTCCAGATCTAATTCCAGTCTAGGACTCAATCAGTCCTATCCTTAGTCCTTCTCCCAGTTCTTGATTCTGTTATAAGTTTAGGCTTATCTCCAACCCTAGTTGGAGTCCCAGTCTTTTTGGTCGACCAAATCACAGTCTTCTAGTCTAAGACAGCCTCGACTCTAGCCCTAATCTTTGTTTCCGTTCTAATTCCAGTCTTGACTTCAGCACCTAGTAACATGCCCGCCCTTATTTCCAGTCCTGGTTTCAAACCTAGTTCCAGTTCTTCGTCAAGCCCAGGTCTTAAACTTAGTCGCCACCCTATTCCGAGTTATAGACTCTCCTCTAGTCTTCATTCTAATTCTCCCTTTTCTCAGATTTAGTTCCAGCCTCGAATATATACTTGAAATACATCGAATAATTACAGAACGAAATATAGATTATGTTCCTATTTAAACACAAAGAACATTAAAAAAGACATATTCATTTTAATTCTGACTTCTTAAAGATTCAAAAATGAAGAAAACAACATGACTTCAAAACATATCTCTCAACTCATAGAAATATGTCTCACACCTTCTGAGTCCACCTGAGATCTGTAATCTGCTCCATCCACGACTTGATGTAGATGTGGAAGCAACACCGACACCAGTTATTATGATTAACATCTCTCTGCGCATCTCTTGGGACGTGCTCGCTTCTTCTCCTTCTTGTGCTCAGCGTTTTTGATCCATACATGCGCACGACACGAATGTGTGCAGGCGCGTAAACGCTCAATTATGTAATTTGCGTATTATCGTAATTGCAATCAAAACGTACTGCCGCCATCTACACGCCGCTCCGCGGGTAATTATCCCCGCATGGCGCGTTCCTCATGTTTAATAATCATCATTAATGTGCGTCGATTGATGGATTTGTTTAACCAATACTCTGTTCGCAAATTAGATCATCTATTAATTATAATCGAATCAAGACATCATTTCTTTTCATTTTTTAATTAAAGTACCAACAAAACTCTAAACAATTTTTTAGAAAATCTTATTACGTGAAGTGGATTAAAATTGAATTTTTAATTACGCGCCTCATTTACATTTTTAAACTCTTAATTAGCGCTTAAGACCAGAGTCATCGTTGGAGCTAATTAAAACATTTCCTTTTGTGTACTTCACGCATATGATGAGCATACTGGGTGCTCTGGAAAGTCGTAAATTAGTGTAGAATGTAACGTACGGCGACCTCTTTTACAAACTTGTTGTTATAGATATTATTACGTGAGTTGCTCGATTGTCGGTATTAAAGTTTATTCGTTAGAACAGACGTGATATGTGTGAGGTAAACTGCGTCGCTTTATATTCAAACCTCGGTATTATCAAGTCATATTCCGCTAGAATCATTTTCATACGAACGGTACACGACAGAGAGTCAGTCAGGAGAAGGTTTTACAGCGGTCATCCGGCGGTTAATTAAAAGTTTTTTTCTTTCTTTTTCGTGATTGTGGGTTTTACTTCTAGAGAGGTTTTGTATCTCTACAACACCACTTATTCTGTATGTTCCAGGAAAGGTAAAGAGTAGTAAAATATTAGAAATTAAGAAAATTGAAAGAGGGAAGTCTCAGATGTATTATATTTTTCATTATGTAATGATGTTTTATAAAGGCATAACTTTTCAACTGTTTCGGTGATTCGAATTGAATTTGGATATGTATTGGGCTTGAACTTGGTCTAGGAAAGATTTAAGGATTGATACTAAAACTAGGATCAAGATTAGGTTTAGGAATGGGACTGGACTATGTCTACGGTTGGAACTAAGACTGATTGGAACTAGGAGAAGGATGAGGACTACGCCTAAGTTTGGTAATGTAGCTAGGACTGGAATTAAGATTGGGAGTGGGATTTGGGCTGGAACAAGTATTGGGACTGAAGCTGGGAATTGGGACTTGGATTAGGGTAGGACTGGAACAAGGACTACGATGCGGACTAGGATATTGGGTCTAGGACTGGAGGAAGGAGTAGTAGGACTACGATTATGGTTAGGGACTAGGCAAAACTAGAACTAAGACTGGCGAGTAGGACTAAATCTGGGAGTGGAACTATGGCCTATTACTGGTATTTGGGTTAAAACTAAAGCTAGGATTAGGACTATGACGGGAATTAAGATTAGGATTGGGTCTAGAACTCAGTCGAGGCAGAGACTGCCTAGGTCTACAACTAGGACTAGGAATGAGATCAGGGATGAGACTAAGACTAGCATTAGGACTACAGCTGGGATTAGTAGCACAGGGGCTATGACTAAAACTGTAACTAGGACCGGGAATTATAAGTAGGACTAAAAGCACCGACATCAGGGATAATAGCTAAGGCTAATTGTAAGACTAAGTGGAAGTGGGATTAGGGCTGGGATTCGGGTATAATTTGGACTAGAGCTCGGATTAACACTGCAACTTGGACAGGGACTGGAACCAGGGCTATGATGAGAAACCAGGAGAAGGTATGGAAGAGCAGAGAGCAGGGATTAAGGATAAGGACTAAGGCTAAGACTAGGACTGGAATTAGGACAGTAACTAGGACTTAGAGCTTGAACTAGGATTGGAAGAAGGATTACGAATGGAACTAGCTCACTATGACGTAAAGAAGTAATTGTGAATCTAGAACTTATTTCAAAACTTGTTATTAGGCTTTATTGTAGCACACGCGATTTTCCTGCAAGTCAAATGAAACTAAAAAAACACGAATATCTTCTACAAAACACCGAAATTGTTATTAAAAACCACACCTATATTTAAACTTCAATATCCATCTTTTTTGCATGATTAATTTAACCGAGACCTATAAATAGCAAAGGAGGTAAATCACCACGACCACCACTAATCGACGATTCAAATGTGTATCAGGAGTACGCGAAGGAATTTAAGAACTCTAGTAAGTGAAGTAAATGAAACCAAACTGCCTTTGGCCACCAGCAAACTTGTATATTTTGTTTCACCTTCTCGCTGACTGCTGTTGTTCCACACCGAATCCCACCTTCATCTCTCCTCCACACTCACGGCCACGCTCCCAAGTTGATGGTAGTTTTAAACTCCGATGATTAATGTGGCGTGAGAACTTCCACCGGCGAAGTGATCGCTCTGCTGCTGCCCAGGCCGGAGCCGGAGGGTTTTCTTGCTACTTCTGTGGCTACCGCAGAAGAAATCCGTGGCCTTGTCGGCGGTGCGGTGCGTTCATACCTGTTCGTTGATTTTTTTCCGCCTCTGATACCATGTAGGTAATTCATACTTACGTGTGTCAGTTTCCAGCGTCGATCTTGAAATCTTCCAAAGACTGCTTCGGAGACTGAGCAGCGATTTTACACGTTAATTGTTTTCATTTTTACTCTCTCTAAACACACTGTATACACTGTACAGGTGATAAAAATCGCTCTGCAGGACCAATAGTTTGTTGCACGAGGACAATGTTGGCATTTACTGTAAAAATTATAATTTGATCTTCGGCTGCGATTAGCCATGTCTTTGTTATCGATACGCTTCACAACGCAACTAATAAGACGACGGCACGATTTCCATTAATTTTTCGATGGCGATTCTTGTGCCAACACATACATACACACACACACACACACACACTTTTACTATAGTATATTTCGATTATAAGATTATATTTGTTCTACACAAAGAAGAAATTGAACAGAGTAAACTTAGGCAGTTTTTTTTTTAATCTTAGGCCCCTTTACACTCATTTGACAGATCAAAAAAATACATTTTGGAAATAGTCTTTGTCAATAGTTAGAGTAGATTTTTTCCTTAAAATATCAAGTCGATAGTTCTAGTATTTGTGAATTTATAGCCCATAAAACTCATAAAAATTACTAATAGTCTTATGTTTACCAAATTTTTTGGGGTTTTAAGCAACAATGTTTCTCGACTTTGCGTATATTATTAAGAAAATTCTACTATATCGATTTCTCTGAATGGCAGTTCATTTTATTGACAATTAAATTCTTTAGGATATGACGTCAACATTTTTTGAAAAAAGTTTATTTTTACATATTTTTTTGTATATTTAAATCAAATTTGTATACGAAACCTGCATTTTCAATTTAAAACAATTTAAAAAAATGCAATATTACCTTTTTTCTGTAAATACTTGACGTCATATTCAAGAAAATTTAATAAACTATGTAAAAACTTATTACTTTTTCCTTTTTAATGAAAATTAAGAATGCTAGAGTGTACGCAGCTGAACAACTCCAAAAAATGGCGCGATAATGACATTCATTTTGAATTTAAAAATCGATTGTTTCATGAGAAAAAAAAATTACACTGCAAATGAATTAAATTTTCATGAAAAATGCAAAGCGTTTTGAGTTCCTGAGAAAATATCGTCAAATGTATGTATTTTTTTGTTAAAAACTTTATCACAATGTAAGAAAGTCTAAAGAAGAATTCTTACTATAATACTCTTCAAAGTTTCAAAAAATAATTGGTACGTAAAATCGATTTCTCCAGTGTGTGAAAACAGATAAAGTGTTGAGTGTGACATTGAATAATTCTCAATTACAGTCTGCGTTGAAAAACATTAATCTACGAGCGCTCAACGTGCAATTGTCGCTAAAAAACGCAAGCGCGTTGAACAAGTGTGAAATGAGTTGCAATTATGTGGTATCTCTTCGAATACACGTTTACATGTTTTGCGTGGCGTAGCGTTAAGCGTTCGAAAGAAACAAACTGTAAAACGAGCGGAAATAATTTATAAATTAATATAAAAAGCACAGAGGCGGAATAAACGATATTGAAGTCGTGGCCGACGAAGAGAACACAGAAGTTGGTACGTTCTGATATTCTTGTATTTGTGCGAATCGGCCTGCAAAACGCACCTGAAGACCATTTGTCTGCATCAACGTCTAATGTAGTCGGCGTCCTGCGTTTGTCCGCCGTTTGTTTAGTCTTACAGCCATCATCCAGCCGGAGGTTTTCTTCAGCAGCCCGAGTTTGTGGATGTCGAGGACGTTAAGTTGTTGCATCGTTTGAGCTCTGATTTACTTTATTACGCTCCGCATTTTGCTGCATAATCAATTTTCTTTCTGCGGTTGGCGTATTACTATAGATCACTGCGCCTAACGGTAGTGTCATTGATTTTTGATTATAGTTCGGCGGCGATGATCTGGGAATTTCTGCGAACCTCGGACGACGCGCATCTCTGTTTTGTTATCCATGATTAATAAACATTAATAATGAGATTTTTTTTGTTTTGTTCGTCTCGAACGTAATTTCATCCTGTTTGGTGTGTACTACAGGAAGAAATCCGTTACTGCCTTATTTATGATGATTTTATTACGACTGAAAGTCTTTTAGTTGATTTTATTTCATAGCCATTATTCTAATTGTCATTTTTTTCTATAATAATCTGTATTAAACAGTGTATTTTAGTTTTTTTAAAGTGAAGTAGAGTGGATTAGCATACTGAGTAGTATCGTAGATATGTTGATGTGAAGTTTAAGTGCTTTTTACTAGAGCCATCATATTCCAATATTATTTCATCAGAATCAGAAATTCGCGCACATCGCACAGATTTGTGAATTCTGCCACAGTCGGCGATCACTGACGCCCGTTAGGTGTACCTCTTTCAATTGAAATCAATGCAATATATCGCCGATAGCGACGCCGCACAGTGTCCTAAAAGGACCGATTTGCGCACGTTTTGCAATTTTCGAGGAATTCTTTTGCTCAAGATTTTTCATACTAAATATGAAGGTATAAAGATGAAACAAACATCAAAATGCTCCCTAATTCTTCTACTTTCTTATGGTAACAAACTTATTTCAATCCCATTGCGATAAAACTGTGTAAGATTGATTTGTATGAAAATACCGATAAATGCATGAAATATGTTATATAACAAGGTATAATCGATAGCTGCGCAAAATTGATTGGAAAAATATTAATACCATGTTAAAGTATATAAAAAGGGGAATAACTTGATATATGTGGCATATTGTTCTCGATTGACGTATAAGGGTGAAAAAACCCTATTGAAGTTCAGATTCAAATTTTCATAAAACAACTCATTTTAAAAGCAGTATACAAGAGTTTAATCGTAATGGGACTGAAATAAAATAAATTTTATACCATGAAGAATTGGGGAGCATTTTGATGTTTGCGTCATCTTCATATTTAGTGTGAAATCTTGAGCAAAAGAACTCCACGAAAATTGCAAAAAGAGCTCGCGCTCGTAGCAAGCGAACCGGCGCTCGAGTATTCAGTCCGTGGAACCAATTTGGTCTAAACATGCGCTGATAAAGGATGAATTGGCAACTTCCCTGTAGCGTTAATTTGAAGGTTTCTACTCATGAGTGGCGGCCAAGAGTATATGCATTAGTCACAAAAATGAAACAAAATTGTTGAGCCGTTCACAAAACACAGCGTGGAAATATCTATTAAAGATTTGAAATTTTTAAAGTGAATTAGAATACTGAATATACGAATAAAAATGCGAATAATCTGAAGTAGCAATGATTTCTGATTATAACTTGTCGTCGACGATCTATCTCTAATATGAGAATTTCAATGAACGCCGATGATGATCGTCTCCTTCCTCTGATAAATCCGTTATTGCATCACATCAACGATGATTAGATGTTGAGTTTAGCATGACTTTATGTCGTTTGAATGACTGATAGTCGCTTTATTTTCTCACAATGTTATTAATCCTTTAAATCACACTATAAATAATTTCATCTTCTGCTTCTTGTTTAGGCATCTTGCTTGTTCCTGTGGTAGTCAGGGTTTAAATGGTCACTGCATTTCTTACAAGGAATTCCAAGGGATCATTTTCCACGTGGAGATTTATCTCGGGCTATTCAGACTATTTTTATTTCGACCGTCGTTCCATTCGAGCTTTCCGTTTTTGGCGTCATTGTACAATGTCTTCTATGTTGTTGCAAGCTCTTCGGATGTCTTCGTTCTTTATTCGGTCTAGAAGAGTTTTTCCATCTATG